>JANIJG010010157.1:0-106267 GCA_024611175.1 Megaceryle torquata | reverse complement strand
GGAAATCAGACTGTAAAATAAGTAATCCATTTAAAATTAGTCTTTGCAGATTGGTCTTCCAGCAGAAAATAATAGAATCAAGAGTAATCCACAGAGACCAGCAAAGATTCCTCTGGAGCCCAGTGGAATTTCCATTAAAGAGATGACAACTGTCCTGAATTAGTAGTTGCTGTCTCAGGCAGGGAGAACCTCGTTTTATTGGTACAGCCCTATCAATTTTCAAACAGATCATTCAAAAGGAGGGGTTGGTGACTGGCGTTTAGGTGAGAAGTGGTGCTAAGGAAGCTGGATGGAAGTGCTCTGCAGAAGGGAAATTGAAAACACAGAACAGGCTGTGCCAAGGGGAAAACCTGTAACGGGCAGTACTGATCAGCAGCGGGCAGAAATAATGACTTACAGAGGGGTGAGAGATGCCAAGGAACACAATAATTTTCTATTGCTTGATGTGTACCTGCCAAAGGACAGCCTTAGTAACGCCTTCTGGCCCTCTACTGCTCCCAGGTAACAGTAAACTTTCCCCTCTGAACTCACTCACTCTGTTAGATATTGTCTCTTCTCCTCTCCTTCTGTCTTTTAAATTGTTTTCAAAAGGGTTCCCTGAAGGGTGCTCGATCTATCAGTGTCATTTATACTTTCTACAGGGAAAATTGGAGTGTGAACAGCTGCTTCCACTCGTGATGCACACCTCTCTTTAGGACTTCTGCTGATGACCTCTAGAGTACATGTGTTGAAATCTTAAATATTTATACATCGGGGTGACACTGTTCTTCTAATTAGTGCAAATGATGTTCCATGTCTTTCACAGCGTCTCCTGTGAGACAGCATATGTGATCAGCTGTGTAATAAACTTGTCCTCTCTCTCCTCTTCATTCTCCCTCTCCTCCTGCCATGCTCAAAGCTGGTTTTATTCTTGGCTGAAACCCCTTCCATTTAGCACTGTCACATTTACTGAGTATCTCAGAATAAAACTTGATCATGTTCTCTCCTGGGAACCAAGCGAATGTCTTTATAATAAGAATATGTCTGCCACACACGGAATAATACACTGTCTTCAACCTTGTTACAGTTGAAGTCGTGCTATTGAGTTTATTTAGAATGCCACGTCTCAGATATTCCTCCAAATGATCTGTAGGGTGGTGAGCAGGATAGGTTGGAAGTAAAAGCAACGTAAGCGACTGCGTTTGCACTCATGCTCTGGAAGGAGCTCAAAACTTTACACCAATTTGACACCCTGTGAGCTGGAGCTTGATCTTTCTCCCTGGCCATGACTCAGAACCTGGCTGATCTCAATTGCTTCTGGCAGCCCAGAGATCTCCTCTACCTTGGGCTGCTGCAAACTCTGTGATTAAACCTGAATAAAATGAGAATTGGCTTAACACTGCCAGATGTCATGGGTAATATTAAATTGGCGTATAAGTCTCCAGAAGGCCAAGAGAAAAAATAAGCAGATCTGAAATGGATGCCATTCCAGCTGCTCATTGAAAAGTGTTTTGTAACACTTGCTTCAACACTGTGTAAATATGAAATCCTGAAATCCTTCTGCTAGTAACCCTTAGAGAGAGCTAAATATTTTTACACCCAAATGAGTAAATTGAGGAACAGAGAAGTGAGATCTCTGGAGAGGTGCAATGCTGGAGGAGAATTCAGCAGCCTTTTTTCAGCTACCTGCTCTGGTCTACCCCTGGGGCTTCTGCTGCAGCTTGGTGTGAGGAATGGGAGCACCAGGATGTATTTAGAGCAGCTTGATTGCCTGGTCCCTGGGGTGGTCCCAAGGCACAGCCATGAGCAGCTCTGTCACTATTCCTCTGCAGGGCAGCAGCCTCCCACTGCCATACCCAGGGTCGATGGTGATGGGCTGGCATTGCACAGCTGCGAGACAGGCAGGCTTTGCTGCTCCGGTTCATCATTATAACATCACAGAAGGTGCTGCTTTCTGCTTCTAGACCTTTAGTTCTGCTGTGGCAGAAGCATATGGGCAATCTGGATGCTGATTTATAAGCCAGACAACTTCAGCAAAGTCCATTCTAAAGGCTATAATTGAACTGACTAATTGAAGTCAGTCAGAATTTTGCCTATGGTCTCATTTCTACACTTGTTTGTCTCAGATGAAGATTTATCAGCAAATTCAGTCAACCTTTTTGACCCTGTACTGGTATTTACTGATTGTGCCTTCATAAACTAGGGCATGGGCTGCTTTACCAAGTTATCAGAGTAGCAGTGTACTTTTTCAGGGCTAATGCTTGGGCAATAATAATTTGTCCATTAGGAAATATTAAAATTTTCTTATGATTCACAGTCCCCCTCATCTTTTCTGTGGACAGTTCTTCTGTTTCATTATTGCATTTTTTTCCTCGTGACTTCACATATGTACCTTTCAGCATCTGAATTCAGCCAGGCTGAGATCCAAGATAGGAGCACGGGGCCAGAGCTGCAGAGCTTTCCTCCACCTGGCCATGCCAGGATGCTTCAGAGGGCACTAGCCAAGGCAAGATGTCGGGGGCCAGTCAGGTTGGCGGTGTCACAGGGCTGGCCCCTGGCCCCATCTGGCCAGCCCATCAGCCAGCCAGGCTGACACAGATAATCCCCCTCACTGTCACGGACAGCTGTCAGATGGTGGCAGCTTTTTGGTCACTGCCAGCCCAGCCCAGCCTTTAACTGGTGTCCTGTGGACAGCCTTGGATCTCATCATCGTTCCTACGAATGACTTTCCCTTTGTTTTTTAAATTGGAGTTTATTCTGCTGGGTAGGTGGTGCTGGTGCTGGCTAGAGTGAGGTCTCCTGAACCCAGAGAGCCAGGAGGCTGACCTAACCAGTCCTACAGGTTTTAACCTGGGAGTTCAGGGTCTGCATGATGCTTTTAAAATAGAAACAGGAGGGAGTGTTCATCAGGCGCTCTAAAGCACATCCCTGTTTATTGTAGTCCTGATCGCAAAGGTCACAAAGCACACAGATCAGGGCTTCTTCTAATTATTATCCCAGTTGTAAAAAAAAAAATAAAATCCCATACATTCAGTCATCCATGCAGAAGAGAAGGAAGTTAAAAATGTCATATATAAAGCAGAAGCTTTGGGGTTTCACTCGACCTCATGTGTCCATAGGTATGTGTAACATTTGGTGATAAAAGCTCTTTCTGTTGGAATGGAAATTATTCATTAATATGGTTCCAGTTTAGCTAATTGCTCTTGACTTTAAAAAAAAAAGAATGGAAATTTCCAGTAAGTCTGAATACTTTACTTAGACATCTTCAAGATGAAGCATTTCAAATTCTCATTTTAAAAGAAAAAAAAAATGCATGATTATCAATCTGGTTTTTGTTTGGTTGGTTGGTTTTTAAAGGTTTACAGTGAGGAAGAATAAAGTAAAGAAAGAAGGAAGAAGCTGACCTAAAACTAAATTTATCAGATATCCTAAGTTTGGCCATCTGACTGAACTAATTTGACATAGCCCCTTCTCAGAAGAGGTGAAGTGTGATGTAGCCGTTCAGGGTTGGTCTTTCACTCAAAACCTGTCTGATGGAGCAGTCTGCATACCCCAGAAAGTAGGCCAATCTTTGTCCTTTAGAGAGGCACCTGAAGCTGTATCATTGAGGATTAAAATCTTCGGGGACTCTCGCCTCCAAGATGAACAGATGGCAACTCTGTGTAACAATAAAAGCATCCTTGCAAAATAAATGAAAGACAATTAGTCACCTCCTACTTATTGGGAGTCTCTAATCCAGGCAGCAAGTGTTTGGTGGGGATTTGAGAGTGATCAAGCAAGCTGCTCTTATGGTATACTTTTTCTACAGTATATGAATGGTAGAATTTAGGTGTGTGCAAATAAGTTTTTAAATTTTTTTTTTTTTTTCCTTTTTGGTTCTGCAATTGAATGGCAAAATCAGGATTGGATGGCAATTCAGATTGAATTTTAGATTTTCACTGAAACAAGACTAACAAAAATAATTACATACAACAGATCCCATGTATTTCATTTCACTTTCAGCCACTTAAAAAGCCACACCAATGGTCCCATTAAGAAAACATTGTTAATACCTCTCCCTTATTGGTATGTTAGTGATTACAGGGTTGGCTCAGGATGTGGGATATCAACATTGAATTCCCTCCTCTACCAAAGGGTCTTTCAGTTCACTTTCTCTGGACAGGGTAATTAACGTGTGGGCATCCTGGAGTTTGCTTTGCTGACATTATTCTATTTATTTGTATTTCTAAGCAGATGCTGGAGTTTGCACCACACCCAACAGCTTTGCCAAAAGGGCAGTCCTGGGACAGCAGGGATGGGTGCTGGTCCCTCCTGGTGGCAGTAGGTAAGTCAGGGACATCAGGGACAATACCACAGCTCTGAGAACAGGATGGAGCCCATAGCCACACAGCACTGCAGCCAAGAACTTTCCATCTCTGCCTGAACTTTGAACAGAAGCACTGACAAGGAAATGCAGAGTCTTCTCCATCAGTGTATGTGTTTGCTTTTCTTCTGGCTTTCAGAGTCAACATGATCATGCCCAGTACCTGCCTGAAAATGTAATCTCTCACTCCACCAAGGGTCACTGTTTTGTTCCTCTGTAACATCCTCCCTTCACCCTTCTCCAGCCCAGCCCAAAGTGCTGCTACCAAAACTGCTTCTGTTTCATGTTGCTCTGACTACTACATCATACCTGATAATTCTTGTAGGCTCCTGGAGGCATCTATGTGAGGATCATCAAGTCCATATGTTTTTTCTGTAAGCCTCACTGCAGTTTTCACCTTGTTGTTGTACCTGGCCCTCACAACTTCAGTTCAGCCACAGAAAGCCTTCCTTACTCTGCTCTTTGGGTTTTCTCTTACGCTGCTAACCACACCCTGTGCATGGCATAGCTCCTGCTCACATCAGTCTCACTCCCTTCCCCAGTACGTGTCCTTGTTGCCTCCAGTACAGTCTCTCAGTACAGTGAGAGTGGCTCCTTACACTGATCTTGCCCCAGGAAGCCTTAAGAAAGTAACTTCCCAGGGTATTTGCCAGGTGCAGGGCAAGGCTGGCAGAAAAATTTTGGATGTATTTGTTTCAGACTTTTATGTGATCTTACTGCACTCACCAGTGCAATGTTGCACTGACTTCACACAAAAAATGAATTAGTGAGCGACTCCTCTCTATATTTCTTCCCTTCCCAGCTCCTGATTGTTCAGCTGACAAACTGGCTGGGACTGGTGTTGTCTCCCATAATTTCTTGGTACCAAGTCTGACACAAAGGGCCTCTGATCTCCACAGATCTAAGCGCTGCTATATCAATAGCTAATTAAAGTTTCTTCCATATTTAGGACCCTAGTCATCCTTTCACTGACAGTGCTGTGAAATCACAGTGACTGGAAATCAGACTCAGTGATAGTAAAAAATAACCGACCAGACTGAACACATCAAACATTTCCTGACCTGTTTCACTTTGTCTCCCTTATCTGAACCACATGGGTGGAATTTAGCTCCTCTATTTTTAAACCTTTAACTCAGGCATTGACCTCTTTACAGCAGTCACCCTAGGTTCCCTTTGCAGTCAAAGAAGAGAGAGGCACTTCTGGGGTGCAGTTTGCTTGGCCTACTTTTGGGGTCTACTTTAGGGTAAGATGAAAGAGACCCTAGAAATGCCTGTCTCTCTTCAATGACTCTAAAAAAAGTCTTGGTAGTCATGCTTCTTGCCTACAGTGTCAATCAAACCCAAAAACTAAGTGCTCTGAGATGCCTTTTGTACACCACTGTGTTAACTCTGTATAAATGGATTATTCATAGCATATATTGAATGTTATATGTTACATATATTCTATATGTGCATATATATAATAGCAAGTCCATGCATTTGCGTATTACTAGGAGGCTAATCAAACAGCTGTAGCTATCATTGCATATTTTTTCTTGCAGTTTCTTAGAGATGAACTCCACCTTCAAAACATTCAAACCAGTATTTCCACCAGAGTAGACTGCACAGGGTATATATTTGCAAGGCATTCATCCTTGATGACTCTGCATTTCTGACAGTGTCACTCTAGCACCAGCCTTAAAGCCAGAGCCCGGTTATTTCTTTAGGGTTGTGCAGCAGCTTGCTGGGGAGGATGGCTGGAACTGGAACTGCTGAGTACTTACAGTATCCACCATGAAATGATTCCTCACAGAATATTACTGGTTGGCAAGGACCTCCTAGTTAGAGTCCAACCATACCCATAACCCCAAAACACCTGGGCACAACTTCCACTGAAGCTTTTGGGAGCAAGGACTTAATGTGTCAGTGAGAGAAGCCAGGCTGTCCCCTCCTTTTTTACCCAGCTGACCAAAAAAAGGTCAGGAAATTTGAATCTACATTTGAGTCTACGCATGGATCACTTGATGCTGAGACCTGCAATATGAAAAAATTGATAACTCACCAGTGCCACTGGATCTGCCTGATAGATGCTGTTAGTCTTGCACTGCACTACAGCCATGGAATTGGCACTTGGAGAACAGGGTGTTTTAAAAAAAGCACTCAGAATGATGCAGCCTCTGAACTAACCTTGCTGGTAGATTTATTGCAGAAGATGAGGATTTTTGGGAGAGGTAAGCCACATACGCCTTCTTGTATATGCCTAAACAGTAGCTCTGAAGAAAGTTTTCTTTTTCTGATTCAAATCACTCTGGAAGTAATTATTTGACTTATTTTGTTTTTATTTCAGTATTCACCTGAAAGGAACTGGTATCAGTCAGAGCAGAGAACACAGGACTGATTGCACAGATGAGGGGAGACATGCTACCATACATATAAACTACATATATGTCCGAGAAGCGTGTTCTCATCACTAATTTATTTAATTTACCTGCAAGACAATGGAAAAGAATGGAAGAGAATAAGCTACCACTGTCACTTTTTAGCAACAGTAAGTCATTTGGTCTTGAGCATAAATATTGCAGTAAAGTGTCTTGATACAAACACCATTTTGTGATAGACAATTCCATTTATTTTGTCAAATTGGAATGTTAATTAAATCTGTCAGTGGTTCTCCTGCCAAAGATCTGCTGCTACATCTGTGGACAAAGCTGTATTTAAATACCCTTCAGACCCAGTAGCATTTCATTGATCAGATTTATGAAGGCAACATAACCAGGAAAAATATATCCTCTTCTTACCTAGGAAAACAATCTGATAGGTAGATTCTTAAATGTAGCCATCTTTTGGTAATGGGTCTAACCTTCTGTATGGTAAATGAAAGCATTATGAATAGTATCTTAACCTTTCAGTGTCTCTCTTTCCAATAATGCATTACATTAAAAATGCATTGCAAAATATTTCCCCTTTTTCCTACAAGGTATTGAAGCTGATTTATGTTATGCTTGATGGAGCCTGCAGAAGCTGTCCTGTTATCCTTTACGTGCTGCAATCCTGGCACTCTCATGCACCTTTAAAAGGAAATTGACCCTGCTGTGCTGCATTTCCTATGGAAAGCCCTGGAGATTAGTAGTTTCTTTCTTACCGGAAATGAACCCAAACCATTGATCAACATCCCACTGCATTTAGGAAGTGAGCTTCTCTGCAGGAATAGAATTTTGTGGGCTTATTAGCATTTCCCCTTCCTATACATCTGTCTTTCTGCGTGTTGTGTGAAAGATGAATAGTCGATACTTCTACCTGAATCACGCTGAAATACTGAACTGCAGCAATGCCTGTGGAGAGGAAGATCCCAGGCAGGCCTGCGGCTTGCTGAGCACTGCCCACAGCTACATCATCGGGTGCAGAGTAATCCTGCATGCAGAGCTAATAAAAAGAAGATATGTCACATAAGTATCAAATAGATCCTTGGCTAAACATGGATTTTAGGTCACAAAAGCCTCGGTAAAAAAATGGCATGATAAATCTTAGTGATGGGGAGGGCTGTGTGTTAAGCATTACAGCTGAAAAAAGCAGGACTCAGATTAAACCGATTCAAGGTCATAAAAGTTAGCAGAAATCTTTCCATGGGGTCCAGGCCTGTGGAGCAGTGTGGCAACACACCATGACATGAAGCATCTTGCAGGGGTGACAAGGGACCAGGTAACTCCTGATCATGCTGGGTGAGCAAAGTGACACAGGGCATGCACGCAACTGCTCCTGTTCTGTGAGCCAAACAGCTGCTGAGGCTTACAACAAGGCATTCATGAATGCGGTTGTTGGACATCCCAGACAGTCTGGCCCCTGTTGGTATTGTCAGGACCCTGACATGTTCAAGAAGGTTCTTGTTCTATAGTTGCTGCACTAAGAAGGCATTTATGGGACTGAATGTTCATGTTCTCACTGAGCTATTCCTGTCTGTGTGTTTATAGACAGGTTACTCCCATCCTAGGAGCTTATTTAGTGGTGTTGCAGGGACTTTCTGGCTTACAACTGTGCAAGCAAAGTATGTGCAACGGGAGACTGTGGCTGGCCAAGGCCCTGCGGTTCATTTCTGTATTTAGGATCTGTGGGAAAATCAATACACCCTGGAAGTCCCCAGCACAGCCCAAGTACCTGGCACATTCTGGCTACTCCTCATACCTGTCCTCCTCACCCGGACTTTCCCTCCCCGTGAGAGGGCAGTGGTGACTTCTGGGCCACTGCAGGCCCTTCTGTAGCCTCCAGTGTAGCACTGGGGGCTGTGGGTGGTGTGGGCTGAGCTCAGGGAAGGCACACGAGAAGAAGCAGCAAACCCAGAGGTCCCACGTGGCATTGTTGCATAATTTGAAGCAGTTAGTACCTATCATAGTGGCTGTGTCTTTTCATGTGAGCTCAGACAAGTGCTTTCCAGAGCAGTGGGGAGGAATGAGGCAACACTGGGAGCTGGCTGGTGCCAGCAGCCTGCCCTAAGAAGTAGCTGGTACAGATGCAAGGTCCCCCGCTGCTACTTAAAAGGTTGTTGATATGTGAATAAGAAGGTCTCAGTTTTTAAAAGAATGGAAGCATAAAGTCAGGTCAAGCAATTTGGGACTCACAAGGAGGCAAAGCAGCTCTACAACAGCTCTAACTGAGGCTCAGTTTTCTTGTCATTCTGGCTACCAAAGCATGGGGATATCCAGATATATAAAGTAAAATCCTTATGCTGATAACCTACAGCAAGCAGGTGCTCTGAGGGCAGCTCTGGGGATTTCACACTGCTCAGAGATCCTGGCATCTTCCAGCATTAAGCCAGAATTAGGGACCCTTAATGACATCTAAAGCAATGCAGGGTCCTCAGAGCAAAGGTCTTCCTCAATGGCTGCCATTTTCCCAGCATAGCAAGTGTGATTATTGTTCTTAGCTGGCCAACAGCAATGCAGACAATGGATGTGTGTGTCTGGCTAACAGCTGTTAGCACATATGAGATCAATATGTGCCTGCCACGGTTCAGTATTTTAAGAAGGACAAGACGGGCACGGAAGGTTGCAGATAACATCTCCTCTCCCTATACCATTCTTGGTCATAGGTTACTGGGTTATTCTAGCATCCGCTGCATCCAGGCTAATCCACTGGAAATCAATCAGATCAGCTGGGAATGGGCATCCAGTGATGACAGATCGAGTTAATGGTCTTTATTGCCGGTTCAGTGACAAGGGTCTAATCCTGGTATTTCTGCACTGACGTGCAGAATGGAGCACACATGGCAAAGCACAGAGACAGACAAGGTAAATGTAAACATGCTTTTAACTTCTCAAAGACCTGTACATATGAGTGGGCTGGTGCTGGAATAAATAACTTGACCTATATTTCCAGTAGAAGGTCAGGACCAAATAACTTGTGTTTGTTTCTTCCCCCACAACTCACTGATAACATTACTGACTTACATGTACCCATTTCCTCATCAAGATACATAGATTTCAATTATAGAGATGTTCCAGCTTTAGCCTCACCTTCGGATATATCAAGGCTTTAAAGTTATCACAGATACCTAAATGCTGGTGATAACACCAGAGCTCAGTGCTATTCTGCACTGAGTTTTGTATTGTTTAATGTTAAGTGTTAATTTAAACATAATTTAATCAAGATGTTTATTGTTTTTTTCTTTTTCAGCACTGTTACATTTCTGAAGGTGATGTGGTAGAGAACTATAGTCTCTATTTTCCTTTGTAGACTTCAAGATCTGTTTGACAAATATCAAGAGGTAATTGTCTGAGTCATAATTGAGAATGTCTTGAATTTTGACTCTTTAAGATTAGTTAAGAAAAAAAAAACACCCAAATCCAGGCATACAGAGTCACCAGTTGTCATTTAAAGGCTCTATCATTTCCATGTTGCTTCACATGTAATTTATCCTTACAGCTATTATCCATCTAAAAAATAGGCCTTTGCAAATGAATATAAAAATATATTGGTGAGCCTGATAATACAGGAAAGGCCATCAGGAACAGGCCTTAATATCTCACATCTAATCCTATTAATATTATGTTTGTTAGGTCACATATGCTCTGCTAATTCCAGCTTTATTTATAATGGCTTATTTCTTAGGATTAAGTTTAGAACAGCAGTTGGCCGTTCAACAAACAGTGCACTAAAGCAGCCCCACCTTGCAGTTAGAAGTGGCTTCCACTCAGATTGTGAAAAATATTTATCCGGCTCGATATCTAAGCAATTGAAAATCTTCATTATGAAAGCTGTGCCTCTTAACGGGCCTCATGTATCTATAAAAGCACTTCCCAATCCACTGGCACTAACTGCTTCACAGGTGCAGAGGAATCTGAGATGGTGAGGATTGTCCGAAAGCATTAACCAAAGTGTTATCCAAACTGCTGCACCCACCAAAATGTTTCTGCCTCTGCCTCTTGGGGGCTGTTTGCCTGGGGTTCACTGAACTTTGCAAAGCCCTCTGCCTTTCATGGCCACTCCCTGCCACAGCCGGGACGAGCTGCAGCATCACGCTATGGTGGGGGCACAGCCTGCCAGCTTGGGTGGGAGCAGCTGGCATTTTGAGCTGCAGGGAAGTGAGTGCATGAGGCTGGGAATGGCACCAGAGGGCAATTTGGGCATGGGGGGCAGCAGCTGGGCACTGGGGTCAAGTCCTGTGCCCCATCTGCAGAACTCATTCTACCTTCTGCTGGAGGCTGTCTCTGCACTCAGATTGGCAGTGTCCTTGTTTCAGTGCCCAGGGCCAGACTCTCCTCCAGTGAACTCTCCAGGCTCCAGATTCACATCCTCATCCACATAGCCATATATCCCCCAGTTCCTTTTCTGAATGCCTTGTAAAAGCCCATCCTAAAAATAAGCTTCTTTGCTCATGGATGCAGCAAGAAAGAGCAAGAACGCGGTTATTAAACAGACACAGATGACACATGAGAGCATACAAAGTATTGGTTCCCTTACACATCATCCAATTAGTTCATTATAAACTCTGCCATTTCTATCATATGCCCAGGCAACCATTTAAATGCTGGATTTTTTCCTTTATCTTTGTTCTTCCAGGATAAGTTTTCCTCCTGTTGGCTTGTTAGACTCACTGCCTCTCTTCTGAGGCTGGGACAGGTATCAACAGATCATCATCCCATAACTGACTTTCTGCCATGTCTGGAAGGTCCTGCAGGCAGCTCAGAGGGCTCCAGTCTGTGGACCACACAGGCCTTGAACACATCTTTCCCTAAAATAGCCATCACCCTAATGAACAAGGATGAAGAAAATGCTAGAATCAAGGTCAGCCATGAAGCCAGTCTCAAATAGCCCCGGATAAAATTAGTTAATTGGGATGGCAACCAACATCTATCTGCTAGTCTATAAATTAGTAAGAAAATATTTGAGCTGATCAGAAGATTTCTTGCTCTATATACTTCGGGAATTCACAACATCCTTCTACTTGTCATGGTTTCATGTGGAATAGAGGTTTAAAGCAGAAATCAGCATGAAAGGGCTTCCAGTCCAGCAGTTCCCTCCCTATATATACTTCCTCCTCCCCTTCCATAGCTTCTGCTTCACCTGGTCTTTCTGTCTTTTGAGATTCCCTCTTTTTCCCTACTGTCTCATTTTTCTTTCTCTCTCTCCAGAAACCATTTTCTCTTCCAAAGCAGCTGTGTGCTTTAATCCCATATTCTGTAGACTAAGGATCATATCTGGAACACCAACACTTACAATAATAACCATAATAATAAAAGTAGTAACAATAATTCTCATCTGCAGTGGAGAATATTGAGGGCAAATGCCCAGGACAGTTGGCCAGTGAGGGCCTTCAATACATGAAGGAAGTGCCATCATCACTGGGTCTGTCAGGCAGCCTGGACTCAAGCCATGCCCTGAGCATGGGAGACTTTGTGCATATTTCCAGGGATGTGGCAACAGAAGCACAGGAAGTAAATTGAACTTTATTATGTCTCCTGCTGACTGACTTCAGATGACATGCCTTTCTGGCAGCAAAGCTGTAAAGTCACAGAGGCAAATGAGGTGGGGAAGATCTCAACTGTTCAGTCCTTGTCCCAGCCTGAATACCAGGTTGCTTCTTAAGCCCATGTGTGAAGCCCTTGTGAGTGGCTGCACGTGGCACTTGAGGAGTGATGATGCCCACCCAGCTGCTGCCCACCCGGCTGCTGCCCTCTTTGACAGGCGGGTGCCTGGTGCTGTCTCCAGCCACACAGGGCTCAAGTCCAGCTGCCAAGTGTGGCGTTCCAGTGGCTTATTGCATTTCACAGAGTGGTGAGCCTCAGGGATTTCCTAAGGCAGCCTCACTGGATGTGCAAGATGGGGGAGCTGGGCACCCTCTGATAGCTATTATGGGAGTCCAAATCTCTAACTCAGCCGTGGAGACCCAAAGACTCCCAAAGGAGTCTATCTCTCCTGTCCTTAAAAAGCTTCATCCATTCCTTGCCACTTCTCTTAATGTCCCAGCTGCAGAACAGTGAGTTAGGGCAGAATTCCAGCTGAAAAGGGGCATGTCTGTGGCTTTCAGGTACTGTCACAAAAATCCCCCAAATCACCCAAGGCAAGAAAAAAAACCAAAGATGCATTTCTTTTAAAATCTCATGTTTTTTAAGCAAGCCTCATGATTGCTTTTCAGGGGTGAATGCTACATGCATGGCAGTACACTGAAGTGGACATGTCCTTAGAATATTCCCTTTCACGTGACACTTAGACTCTTTTTAAAGGTGTGCACACCTCCATACAGAAAGTTAAGTTTGACAGAATAATGAGAATTATAAATAAGGTGAATTTGCGTGTTTTTCCCCTTAATTCCCATTCCATTATCACCACTTTCCTCCTGTGCAAAGGTGCCTGCTTGGACTCTCACCTTAATTTGCAAGTGCAGTTTAAAAGACAACTGATTTCTTCATCAAATCTGTGAGGATGCTGTTGTGGCCCTGTTAAAAGGGAACTGCTTGATTTTGGGGTGCAATTTCAAGTTTGACTTATTTTTGCAATTCAAGGATTTAAAAAAAGTAATTAAAGTGTTCTTATATCATCTTGTTCTTCTGGTAGAGAAGGAATTTGGAAAAGATTAAAATTGAACTAAGGGGGTTTATTATTTTACACAAGGACAGCAAATTAAATTAAATCACAAAGTGTTGGTAGTTTAATAATAAAAAAATAAATTAGAAAAAAAAAAAAGCAAAACCAAAAACCACCCAAAATCAGCCTATTCTTAAAATCTTAGAAATTATGCATGTAATATTGTAAAAGGGCCTAGTGAATATGTTAGTTTTTCATCCTCATTCCACTAACATGTTAATGCACAAATTTTTCACAGAAAATTAAGGTATTTGCAGTGAGAGGTAACTGTGATCTAGTTTAGCAGAATTTCCTTTCAGTTATCTCTCTACTTTCTTCCTCACGAGCCACAATGAACCTTTTCTCTTACATGTGGCTCTCCCAGGAAGGAGTGAGGGGTCTTACTGGTACCTTGTTCTCCCAGCACCCAGGACACTGGCTGCTAACTGTACAGGACCACGGACTGCTGCACACTCCCGTCCAACTTCTCTCCCCACAGCTGGTGGGTTTGATAGCTTTTTGGCACAGCTACAAGACCCTGTGGGACAGCAAGTCTACCACCCTAAAGTCAACCACCTAATGGTAGTTGCAACATCCAGAAGCTTTGGCTGCCCCAGTTTCTCAAGTTGATGAATGGCTGGAAAAATTCAGTCCTGGACATGTTTGTGCTTGTGTATATGGAAATATGGGAGCTGATGAATGGGTGCCAGAAAGACAGAAATAGCAACACGTTGTAATGCAGGGTGGGTGGCATCTCACTCTGCCACTGGGAAGTACTGAAATGGGCTGGAAGGAAAAGAATAGAACATACCCAGCCTGTGTCCCAGATATTCCCCACAGCTTTGAAAAGACAATTTCTCATCCCTTTCCTTGCTACCATTTCCTCTGGGGACCGGGTGGCATTAAAAGGTGAGCAGTTCATGAGGGGTGGAGGCTGCAGGGATGTCCTTTCCTAAGGGGCTGGAAGCTCAGGGCTGTGCTCTGGGTGTCTGTCCAGTGCCACAGACTGTGTCACGGCCTCACTCATGCTGGGGAATACAAGCAGTGTCTCCACTATCCTTTCACCTTTCCTAAAAATCAAACAAAGCTCTGAGAGCTCTGCCCACCCTCAAATTCAGTTTAAACTGGTGGGAAGGTTAAAATATCATTGTGGGGTAGTACTGAAGCACACTGGTGAAACCCCACATAGCCAGTGGCCTCAGAGAAGCCTGATTTCTTTAGAGAACTGGGCTAAAATCATAATTAACCAGGCAGCTGCCAAGAAAGGCTGCAGCTATGGGGTCTGGCCAGGCTGGATGTCGTCTGGGAGCCCTGAGGCTTTGCTGTCAGAGAGCTGTCCCCACCCTACATTCAGCCCCAGTACACACGAACACACACGTGCGTACACACACACAGCACAGGGTCTGCCGTGGGGTGAGAGCCACACCAACCACCATGACACAGCTGTCACACAGTTGTCATGGTGCACAGGCTGTGCTGAAGGCTCCCCTCCACAGGCTTGGGACTGGAGATATCGTAGAGGTTCACAAATAGCAGCTTTTTGAAGCATAAAAGGACAAAAGAAAAAAAGCAATTATATTTTCATGTCAAGCTGAGACTAAAAGAAAAAAAACATGCTATGGTGTTCTTTGGGATTGTTCTTGTGATGGAACAAATGCATTTCACTTACCCAAAATGTGGTGCTTTATTTGTTGAGGTACCTGGACAGTGAATACCTTGAGGGTACAAAAGGGATGCAGCCCCTCCAAGACCAGTAGAAGGCTCTGCACATTTTCTTACTTCTTGGAAAAAGTGTGTCCCACCAAAAGAGCAACTGCTTCCCGGGTGCAGAAAACCGTCAGCAGACAAGCAACTATGGAACATACACACTTTTCCTCTGGTCCTTCCATAGTAGCAGTTTGGCCCCTGCCTTAAGGCTGTGGGAGCAGCGTGGGGCTGCAGGCAGTGTCACTGAACTCAGCAGCACTGCTCTGGATGGGGCTCCCATCTGGGTGAGATGCTTGCAGTGCTCCAGCTCACAGAAAGTGTGGGCTCATCTACAGCCCACACTAGTCTGGTAAACCCACCAGGTAGCGTCCTCAGGCTGTTGCTGTATTTTCATACAATCATAGAAATGTCTGGGTTGGAAGGGACCTCTAGAAGTCAACTAGTCCAACCCCCCCTTGCTGAGAGCCGGGCCATCTTCAACTAGAGCAGGTTGCTCAGAGTCTCATCAAACCTCACCTTGAATGTTTTCAGGGATGGGGCCTCCCTGGGCAACCTGTTCCAGTGCTCCACCACCCTCATGGTAAAGAACTTCCTCCTTATTTCTAATCTAAATCCACTCTTTTCTAATTTAAACCCACTGCCCCTCGTCCTTTCACTCCAGGCCTTTGTAAACAGGCCCTCTCCAGTCTTTTTATGAGCTCCCTTCAAGTACTGGAAGGTCACTATTAGGTCTCCCTGGAGCCTTCTCTTCTAAAGGCTGAGACTTTTGTGTGACTTTGCTTTGCTTGTACAACACAACTGGGTGCTGCACTGTGAAAACACAAGCTGATTATTTCTTCTTCCCTTTCTCTTTTTTGCCTTGATCCAAAGCAGGTTGCTTTTCAGAGCAGCTGTGCCATTGCAGAAAGGCTCCCGTCTCTCGCACGTGGCATCTCCCTGGTGCAAATGAGATGCAGGTATAAATAGCACCAACCTCTGTCAGCTGCCACCCTGGGGCATACCCCAGGGCTAATCCACTTCAAGGTTGTCAAAATCCAACACACTGGCCAATGGTCCTTCTCTACAGAGATTTCTATTCTAATTTTCACTGCTTCCTGTCTCTGCTCCTGCCCAGGGTGTGCTCCAAGACTTCTGTGAACCCAAGGGTGCTTCACAAGGACTGGGCAGTGATGGCTTCAGAAGCAAGGAACTATGAGCAGGCTTCTTACCGAGCACCCAACCCATGGAAATAATTTTCTGTCTCAGCTGACTAGGATGGGACTGAACTGATGAATATTGTTCTTGTCAAAAGGCCAATTAGTAGAGCAGCCTGAATATTTATGCCCCATGACCCCATTGCATATGAGCACAACTAGCCTCTCTGGGCTGATGGGCTGGATCTCTTTGTATTAAGCATTAATGAAGATATGTTGCATTACTATTGGAAAAGAAGGATTATGGGCTTTCTGGAGCTTAATATCAGAAGGCTACAACTGAACATTGTTTTGCTTCCCTGACTAATATTTTATGCAGGACAGCAAGCTATGACCTTGATACATAATGTTATTGCTACCTGAGAATCACAAAATCCCAAGGATGGTCACAGTGCAGGCATAAATATGTATAATGCATCAGCAGCAAGTGCAGTTATTTTGATAAGATTTACAGGTTAAGGTACTTCAGTGTGAATTCCTCTGACCAAAATTCAGACATGGCAGATAGCATCTGAGCCAGTAGCTGCAGGGCCCCTTAAAAATCGATGGAGAGAAGCAGCCACTTCTAGGGCACAATTCGTCTGACCTGTATTAAACCTACTCTAGAGTAACATGAGCCCCACAGGTGTCTGTGTGTGTGTGCTCTGACCCAAGAGGTACTTCGGATAAGTATCCCAGGTACAGAGCCCACTGTAAATGTCTGACGGGTTAGGTGAATCCCACAGCAAGTGAAAAAATAATCTGAGTCCCTGTAGCCCAAAACTAGGAGAGGAATGGAAGGTGGGAAGCAGGGTAAGGTTTGTTAATACTTGTGCTGTTAGTTTGCCCTGCTCAGCTTGAGTCACGCACAAATCCCCTACAGTGCCCTAGAAAGAAGATGTCCAAAGAGAGGAAGAAAGAAAGGGATGTGCCATAAAGCCTCTGCTCCATTTTTTGTCAGCTTGAAATCTACTCAGCACAGGTAGTTCTTGTGAGATTTTAAGCACAGGGAGGAAAGTTGGGTCATGAATTGGGGGGTGGGGTGGTGGTGTTTGCAGATGAACTCAAACCTTCAGTAGCTGCCATTCAAGGTCTTCCCACAGCTGGCTCCAGCACAACCAATGTCCTTGGATTTCTGTGTCTCAGGCACATCTTGGCCAATGATTATTTTCCCAGAAAATAGACCCAGGACAGATCTGAGGACAGATTTCCCCCTGCAGAATACCTGTAATTCAAGCATTTGATTTTTCACAGCAGGGCATCATTTCTGCAAATGAAGCCTATTTGTGTAACGAAACATCAGGTAGTTCACAGAGGGATGGAGAGCAGTCGTATAGGGAAAGAGCTCTCAAATGAAATGTCATGCCAAGAGAGTTGCTGTACAATATAAAAATAAATAAATAAGGTGGTGTCACAAAAACCCTTCAGGAACAGGCTGGTTTTATTTCCCAGCAATTGCACAACAGCATGCCTACCTCAGTGCTCAGTAGCTCCCGTTGGTGCTATTTGGCACCCTTGCTGGCGGGTCTGCACAGAGAGGATATGAGGTCCGGGCAGTCAGCAGGGGCAGACCCTCTCCTGCACCTCCACGCGGGCAGGTGAGACACGAACAGGCAAGATGTAACACAGGCAGGCAAGATGCAACACAGGCAGGCAAGATGCAGGCAGCCATCCTGGCCCTGGTACCTTTTGGAACATCTGCAAAAGAATTTCCTCTGATATGAAGAAAGCAAGTGTGTGCACAGCCATGATGATATCAGATGGGGGACTTGTGCCAGGAATTTGAGTGGTAGTTAGCAACTTTCTAGTGTGCAGGGACACCTACTCCATGGATATAGCGAGGGTGCAGATACCTGTATAGCTCGAAGCATATGCTTCAGTACTTTCTTCCATGCGAGTTCCTTCCTATCTTATTTACTGATAGCGTTCAAGGTGATCACAGGCTTTTCCCATCCTAACATTCACAGTGGTATTTTCTAAGATTCTTACTTCCTATGAACAGAGGTTCTCTCTTGCTGTTTCCAACTGAGTTCACTGATGTGAAGTTGTTTCATGTTGAAGTTGTAGTGGTTTAACCCCAGCCACTCACTCACTCCTCCTGGTGCAATGGGGGAAAGAAGCAGAAGAATAAAAGTGAGAAAACTTGTGGGTCAAAAAACAACACTTTAACAGGTAAAGCAAAAGCTGCACACACACGTAAAAAAACCCAAGGAAATAATTTACTACTTCCTATTGTCAGGCAGGTATTAAGCAGGGCTTCATCACACTTGGGAAGACAAGCCAAATAACTCAGGACATCCCCCCCCTTCTTCCCACAGCTTTATATGCTGAGCATGACATCATACTGTATGGAATATCACAGAATCATAGAATACCAGGTTGCAAAGCACCTCAAGGATCATCCAGTCCAATCTTTATATCCCTTTGGTCATCTTTGGAAGAAACATTATGAACACAGAAGCATTCTATCAAAAATCTCAAACTGTTGCCAAATATTTTCCAGCCAAATATGGGGTTAGTTTTTGAGTTAAAAAAAAAAAAAAAAAAAAAAGAAAAAAAAAAAAAGAAAGAAAGAAATGTTCCCATGACTAAAAATTATCTCTGCAGTGGCTCTGTGTAATTTCTGGAAATGCAGAGTCATATCTGATGGATATCTTGCTATGCACAATACTGTAAATAACTTTGTGACTATGTCAGCAATAAAAATGCCTGAGTTGTAACACAAAATTCTTGCAGTAAGGCAGATAGAGAAGAGCAAAATCTGATTGCCCACCAGTAAGTAAGCATTTTATTTTTGTATGGAAATAAGCATTTCCATTCCTAATGACTATGTAAGCAGAAGTGCATACGATAGCAAGATTATTTCTGAAGTAAGAGGCTTCTTGGAACTGGACAGTTGGTACAATAGGAAAATTGCTTTGCATTCATTAATATTTATCTGCATGTCTAATATCTTAGATGGTCAGAAGAGGAGGCCTTAAGAGATGGTTTCAGAATCACATAACAGTGAAAACCTGGTTACGAGACAGTCAATGGGATGTGATTTATTGACTCTGCAGCTTAGTGTTAGCACCTCCTAACTAGTCTCAGCTCTGCCAGTGAGTTGGTGTATAGTCACGGGGTGCTGTTTAGCTCCTAGCGCTGGAGAAGGACAGCCTCCATCCCACTCAGCCACTGTTTTGCAGAAGCCGGAGCTTCCCAGGCATTTTTGGTGGCCTGAGAGAAATAAGGGAGCAGGCACAGGTCAACTCTCCCATTCTTGGATGAGACTAAAGTCAGCAGTGGTGATGACATTTCAAGGGAAGCCCCTCTCACACACTTCCCACCCTTCCCACCATCTGCACTGTCTTTCTGCAAGGTCTGTGCTTGCTCCTGGTGTGGGATGGGATGAGGCTGAATGGCCCTGCACAAGTCCAGATGGTGAAGTCCAGCAGTGGGGCTTGCTCCTGTTTCTCTCCCCAGGTCTGCTGTCCTGTTCAGATCCTCTGCTCCTGTCCCCACTCTGCAGTGGGAAGGTCTCTGCCATGTCTTCTCCTGAGCCTCAGAAACTGCTGGCTGTCCTCTGGCTGTATCCCTGCCCCCACAACGGGTGCTGGCTCCCAGGAGATGGAGTCTTAGGAATGTTGTGGCCAAGGACAAATATCTAGTGCCTCTGAAAAGGTTTAAGATCCTATTTTCAGACCTCTGATTTTTAATACTCATGCTTTGATTCAGGCATGGTGTGTGGGAAAAATAGTAAATAAGCAATAATTTCTTCATGGGTATAATAACCATGCTGGCAAACCATATTTTGACTTCAAAATAGATAATAAACACATGCAATAAATGAAAGTAATCATGCATTACATGTCCATGGCATTAGATGATACTGAACCTATTAAAACAGTATCAATCAGGCACAGAAAATGGTTTATATTTAGCACATCTCATTTTAGATTAAACAGACTCTGCTCTCAATTATCCAGTAATTACCTAGAGGCATGAAGACATGTACACAAAGCTACAGCAAAGTGACTGTGTGAGCGCTGGCTTACTTTGCTGTTGGTAAACTTTATTTTGTCAGGATTAATTGGTGAGAAAGCTGGTGATGAACACATGACAAGAGCAACACTCAATAATGCTTTAATACAGTGATGGAAGCAAATGTTTTCCATCAAACCTCTTCAGCACAGGAAGTGTGATTAATTAAGCACATTCATCTAATTACTGTATGAATTCTCAGGAGGTAAACGTAGACTCCAAGGCAGATACGCTGTGATTCCAGAGGCTAGATTCAATTTATTTTTATGTGGCGTTTTTATGTAAACATTAAATAAGTTCTTTTTTAATAAGAGATCTTAACCATAATAGTTTTCCAGCACTGGATCAAAGCCGGTCCTAATCACCAGCATTCATCAGAGCTAACAACAGCTCTTACTTCAGAATAACTCTCTGGCTTTTCTATGATCTCCAGAGAGACAGAGTGCTAGGAGAAATGCAACCACCAAAATGTTCATTGGAAGCTGGCAATGTCTTACAAGCCTTCTGCTCTCCTTTGCATGTGTGAGGTCCTGGAGCTGCTTTACTAATTAGCATCAGCAAACAGAGGATACGAGGCTCCAAACTGTGTCCATAGAGTCTCAACACTTCGTATTGCCTGGGAACAAACCCTTTCAAAAACAGGAGCCATAATGTTGCTTTCCTTAATCCAGTCATAGAATCACAGAATCATCTAGGTTGAAAAAGACCTTTAAGATCATCAAGTCCAACCATAAACCCTACTCTATGATGTCCACCGCTAAGCCATATCCCCAAGCACCACATCTATATGGCTTTTAAACACACCCGGGGATGGTGGCTCAACCACCTCCCTGTGCAGCATGACAACCCTCTCGATGAAAAGATTTTTCCAAATGTCCAGTTTTAAACCTCCCCTGGTGCAGCTTGAGGCCATTCCCTCTTGTTCTGTCACTAGTTACTTGTGAGAAGAGACCAGCGCCTACCTCTCTACAATCTCCTTTCAGGTAGCTGTAGAGAGTGATAAGGTCTCCCCTCAGCCTCCTTTTCTTCAGACTAAGCAGCCCCAGTTCCCTCAGCTGCTCCTCATAAGACTTATCCTCCACAGCCTTCACCATCTTAGTTGCTCTTCTCTGGACCTGCTCCAGCACCTTGATGTCTGTCTTCTAGTGAAGGGCCCAAAACTGAATACAGTACTCAAGGTGTGGCCTCACCAGTGTTGAGTACAGAAGGACAATCACCTCCTGGTCCTGCTGGCCACACTCTTTCTAATACAAACCAGGATGGCATTGGATTTCTTGGCCACCTGGGAATACTGCTGGCTCATTTTCAGCCACTTGTCAATCAACACCCCCAGGTCCCTTTCTGCCAATCAGCTTTCCAGCCACTCCTCCCCAAGCCTGTAACATTGCCTGGGGTTGTTGTGGCCCAAGTGCAGGACCTGGCACTTGGCCTTGTTGAAGCCCATATGCTTTGCCTCAGCCCATCAATCCATAGATACCCACATCAGCAGCTGTAGGGGATGCTGACCTCCCAGTGCTTTCCATAGCTGGGTGAGGGAAGCCCATGGTCATGGAAGCCACGGTGGCAGCAGTGGGTGCTAGTGGCATCTCCCCCCTGGCCACCACTGCTAGCCTAGCTTTGCCCAAGGGCTGCCTCCCAGTGCTTTCCAGGCAAAATTTGCTTCCACAACAGAAAATCTCATTTTGCCTGGGAGAGAAGAAACAGCAACTGCAGGAACCATTCAGCCAAGTGACTCGAGGGTCAGTGACCCCTGCTGAGTCATCCCCTTGGCCCAGCACCTCTTCATGCTGCTTAGGGGCTGAATTACCTCCCCAGCCGCAGGGTACTCCCACCCATGAGGTCACCCAGAGGGAGGCTGAAGGGGCTGGGATGCATGGCACACAGATAAGCAAGCACAACAGTGCTGTGCTCTGGCTTTGTGCAGAAACACCAAATATTTGGGGGAGTGAAGCTGGGGAGAGGGAGACCAAAGCTAGCAGCAAGGGGGAAAGCCATCTCAAATCCCCACCACTACTATCAGCACTGCTTCCGCTCCACCCCCCTCTCCCTTCCCTGTGGGAAAACCCATGCCTGGTACCTGTAGCCTTAAAAAGATCATTGCCAGGCTATAAATATCCAGCCATCAGTTAACTGCATAAATGCCCACCATCCAGAGAGCTTTCCTTCCACAGTACTGATGTAACTAACTTCAGGGTTGCTCACCATCACAGGTCCTGCTATATTTGTCTCATTAAACCCAACATTGCCTTGCTCTTTACTGGAGTATTCATTTTAGGGGTTTACAGCAGCCTAGTCCATAGTGCATTTAAAGCCAACAGCGAGACTCTGCCTGACTTCTGTGGTCTTGGATCCCTTCCAAGGGAAATATTTTCCTACTTAAGTAACTCTAAAACAAGGCGATCACACCAACAAAAAAAAATAATCCTGGAATGTTTCTTTTAGAAATATGTTGTTGACAACAGAGAGCAAAGAAATCCTAGCACTGGGGATATATTTTTAATTTTGCATCAGTCAAATGCTTCAGAATAATGAAATACTTGCAAAATAAACCTGTTTGCATTTATGGCCTTCCCAGCTATGTCTGGGCAGGGAGGGAGGGAAGCACTGAGAAAGTCTGGTCCAAAGGAAACAACTAAGGAAAGAAAAATCCTTCTGAGGCAGCCTGGCAGCTTGCTAGCTGCCCTGAGAGGGACAAGGAGAGAAGAGGCTGGGGGAAGCCCTGTGGTGTGATGCAGTCCTGTATCACTGTATGAAGTATCTGCCCTGCTGTTGTGACCCAACCCATTGCAATATGAGGTCCTGGCAAAGGGCTGGAGACCTTCCAGAGCACTTCAGCCATCAGGACACAGCACTTTGATGAATGGAGCTGAGGAGGCATGCACACGGGAGAAGGCGGGGCTTCACTTGGCCTTTGCTTGCTGACAGCAGCATGGAGAGGCTCTTACACACCCTAAATAGCTCATTGCAACATTGCTGAAGCACTACAGCAGCGGCGGGCAAATATACCTGTTGGTAGGTGGATATCAGAGAAGGCTCCTGTAATAAACCCTGCAATGCAATCAGTATTCTGCTCTCTCCCTAGTGCATAATACTTCCTTGTATAATGTCAACAGGATAATTAGTGCCACTTCAGCAGGGTGAGCCCAGACACACCGTGCTGGAGCAGCCAGGTGACTTGCCTGGTATATCTGCTGGCTCCTGACAGAGATAACTGGCTGGTGCAGTGGAGAAACCCTTGCAATGCTCACCAAGAGGGCAGGGGTAACCCTTGATAAAGCACTCAATGGTGGCCCAAGCTTCAAGCAACATCAGTGAAACCCAAGTCTACAGAAGTATCACAGGATGTTTAATTACTAGAACTATTGTTTGGGAAGACTGTATGAGAGGTGCCACATGGGTACAGGAAAGCCTGCAGTAATCTCTTGATTCTCAGGAAAAGGAGATGTTTAGCATAAGCATTCCCACCCTATTTCATAGATCAAACCTGTACACAGGTATTGGTTGACACATCATGGTTGACCCAGTGCCTTCCATTGTACTGCATGTGTGTTTTAGCTATGGCTTAGGACACCAGATTTCTGTGTGTCATGCTAGGATATGCAAACCCTTTAACAGCTGCGCTCTAAAAATAAGCTGGAATTGCTGCTTCCCTTAGTGCGTGATTTGTTGATTTTTGTCTTCTAGTCTCTGGAGGTGGTGGCATTTCATGTGTGGCCAAGGCCTGTAAAACACTCTGGGTGGACCCATGCAATGTGTTGACTCAGATCTGTATCTAACTCTATTGGCTACCTGGGAGACATCTCTGAAAGAGGTAGCAATCAAACTGTCACTGAGGGACAAATGAAACTGTAGAACATGGGCTGCAAAGCCACATCTTTTTTCCCTCAGGTTTGGAAGGGCAATCCCAGCATTAGAATTACTGACACACACTAACCCACAAAGGGCTCTCCTCTCCCAGTGTCCATTTAAGGTGTGGATCTCAAGGTAACAGATGTGCTATTTTGAAAGCAAACATAGGAAATAGTGCATTGTGACAAATCTCAGGCAGGCACCTTTTGCCTAAGACACATCCCACGTTCTTCTCCTCCTTTGCAACCCCTTTGTGGTTCCCAGGTGGAGCCCTTGCTTACAAGAGCTGCCACCGAGTTAGGTCCCCATCATAGAAACCAAAGGAAAGACAGCATCACATTCCAGAAACTGGGTCTGTGTCCTGTTGAATATATAGTAGTATGGGGGAAAGTAATAGGGTAAGCACTGGAGAACCTGAAAACACAAGGAATACAGATTGCCCTTCCCAACTCTGCCAGTCTCACTGCAGGGACATGAAGGGACTGCATGAGGAGCTGCAGCCTTGGTTGTAGCCCTGGCAATATTTCAAGACAGGAGGTGACCTGCACACTCAGAAAACAGAGACCAATAAATCTCCTGCAGCTGAGACCCAGAAAAAAAGTCTCTGGGGATGAAAGGAAAAGCCATCCATGAGAAAGGTGAGGATCTGTATGAAAAGTCAAAATACAATGGATCCACCCAGGTGCTGTGCCTCTCTCCTTGCTCCTCCCTCTTCTACACAGATGAAGAGCAATGTGGTGCTGGGAAGGGTGTGGGGCTGGGTATGGCAGGATGTGGCCCAGACATGGCAGCAGAAGGTTCCTGCCCCAGACTCCATCTGAGCTCAGGTATCAGCAGGAAAAGTTTGGAGAAGAGACACTTCACATTTGAAACCCATATTCACATTTCTCCAGTTTGCCTCAGCTTTGCTCTCTTCCCATAACTGATGGGATGGGTCAGTCCTTTACACTGGACAAACCCTCCCACATGCCCTTGCAAAAGCAGCCACTCTTGTTTGTCTCTATCCATCTGTCACAGTTTCTGAAATATACACCATCATACAGGCAAAATGACATTTTGATGAAGGAGAATGATAACACAGGAGAGCTGTGAACTGAAATTGAGTGTGGACTTTTGGCATAACTGGAATAGCTGGGCAAAGGAGGATTAGTAGATGCTGCTCATACTATTTCTAAGGTGACTAGAACAGCAAGTTGTTTTCACTGCATTGCTAAAGCATACTACTTATCAAATATATCCTATAACTTACATACAGTGAGAAATGGTTAGAAATGTGCATGTTTGCAGAGTGCTGGTCTGAATGAAAAAGAATCAGTTTTTCATTAAAAACAAGTCAGAGGTGTCTCACAATGTCTGGAACCAGATTTATTGTAGAAGTAACTGTGGGTGACCTGGGGCAGACACCTACTTTTTGTTCCACTTTTACATGGTGCTGGGCACAACAGGTCCCAGCCCTGTGACAGAAGATCTGAGATACTTCAGGAATATAAGGACGATAAGGACCATAATTTGGCTAGGATTTTGAAAAAAACACCAGGGACACACAGTGCCTGAATCCAATGACAGTTTTAAGATCACTGGTCTGTAACATCAATTCTTAAAATAATGAAAGTTATAGGAAGTGTTGTTGTCTACTCTAGTACAAAGCCCACCTTGCTCAAGGAGTCCTTTCCCATTACAAAAATGAATAACCATGTGTTTCCTTCTTACAGTCAGACCCTACTTCTGTGATTCGGGGGATCACAGGTTTCTCTACATGTTGAATACCACTATCCCCAGGTTTTTATCTGGGAGACTACACATTACAAAACTCCTTCTTGTATCCATAATGCCAATATTGAATAAGATTCAGGATGCCAGGATCTGTGTGGCATCCAACTCAGGAACAATAAAAAAAGGCTGCTAAATTAGAGAAGCTCAAGGTGAGCAAGCATTTCATGAACATTTGGTAAATACTGATCTCAGGGTAGCAGGATAGGACATACACACAGTGAACTACTTTAAAGTCCTGGGGATACTGTTGATCAAAAAGGAGACGATGATTTGTCAAGCTTCCCATACCCATAAACTCAGAAGCACAGTGATTCATTTCCAGTCCAGCAGTTCAAAGCCGAAGGTGTGCTAAGCTGGCTTCTTGACATTTGAGAACAGAAGCTGTCTTCGACCCAGCACAAGAAACAAGATTAGCCTTTCCAGATTAGAAGGAAAGTATTAGTGAAGCACCAGAGGGTTCAATGTGGGGTCTTTTTAATAGAGGCAGACTGGATGATGATGTTGAAAGCACAAGCTGCCAAGTCTAGAAGGCAGACTGGATGAAGTATTAATTTACTTATTGCTTAAGTGCCTCAGCTGATGATGAAATTCCATTCAGGATAGATTGCTATAAAACAAGGTTTCTTGGAGCAAGGTCATAATATAAAGCAACAGTATCTAAATGAATAAAAGAAGGTTTTTAAATTGCTCTGTGAACATTTCCAAAGTCTTCAACTAAGTACATCTGCAAGAAGAACAGGAAACATGAAACTGGGTTGCCCTGGGCCAGGACCAGGGACCCTAGTGCCACACTGGGGATATAATAGGCAAGCAAAGAGTCTGTTACCATTTGCAGACCTGCTAGTATTCAAAAGACAGAGTTTCTCCACAGTTTGGTCATTTGCTACCAATTTGATACTTTTCTTTTTATCTACTGCCAAATCTAAGGGCAGATCCTATGAGACCACAGAATTATGTGTGTGTATTAGTCACTAGCTCTGGAATTGTATCTCTTCCTTTATTTTTTTTCTTGAGTTATTTCATAAACATTACATAAAGAAAATCACCCAGCAGCAGATAACTAGATAGACTCCATGGTGTAATTTTAGGATAAATACATTGCCCAAGAACAGTGTCTTCACATTTTTCATCTCGTAATTGTAATTTGTTTGTTCAGCAGAGGGTATCAGAAGCGGTGTGGTAGAGACTTAATCCAGCAAATGCTCAACCGTCACATCAGGGGCAGAGCGCTCTGCGCTGCTTTGTCCTCAGCCCTCAAGAGAGCTCAGTTTGAAAACCTGAGTTCCCAACTCTGCTTAGGGGTGTTACCATCCCACTCCATGACCTGGGCCTCTCCATGGTGAACCAAATCTGTGTGACATGGATGAACTGTGCTACCTTCATCATGATAGAGCTACATTACTTTACATTGAAATAAGAGCATAGGCTTGTACATGACAATTCCATCTGTTCAAGCTGAATTGGTAAGCAAGGAAAAAAAAAAAATTAAATCAAACATCTTAAATATTTTTTGTTTATTTGACTGTGGATATGAAAAGCAGTGCACAAACTTCCTGCAAAGTCAGCTGTCCTCCCAGAAGATGAACCAAATTGACATAATGTTGTGCAATTCTGATGTGTTTTCTTCTCTGTTCAACAGAAACCAAATGGAAGAAGCACCACTGGATTTGAAATACGCTACAAATAAACTACCTTCAAATGCTAACTAATAACTCACTGCCTCAGTGCCCCTGTCTACAAGCATTGAGTGGTTTCTGACACATAAGAAGACACAGACTAAAAGGGATGCTAAACACTGTCTGTGCTCTTCCCTCCCTGTATGGTCACTTAACAGTGGGCGTGGGGTTCACTATTCAAAATGTATTCATGAAAGGCAAAATAAGAGGAATAAAAACTCCTTTGAGTGTTGTAATGAGAAACTGCTGCCCATCAGAAGTTATCAGAATTTATAATAAGTCCTAATGTGCAGGTACCTGCTGCACACCTGAGCCCACACAAGCTGCTGTCAATGTGTGCCAGCACAGAGCAGGCAGTGTGGCAGGTTCAACTGCAGCTGACACCACTGTTTCTCTCAAAAACCAGCTGTCTGTCTAAAGCTGTCTCATGCTGGATTCTCCTGACTTGAAATCAGTCTGCAAGAGGCAGTCAGCGTTTCTTGCCTGGCTGGGGCAGGCAGACCTGGTGGGCTCAGAGGAACCGAGGACTTCGACACTGGGGAGGGAGGGGCTGAGTCTGCTTCAGGGTGGGCGGGCAAGAGGACAGATCCTGTGTCCTTCTATGTGCTGCAGAGCATGAACAGGATAAAGGGCTCCAAGGACATGAGTTTTTCCTTTTTCTCCATCTAGCAGAGCACTGGCAGCCTCTCTGGTCTTGTCGCAGGTACATGGGAGCAGTCCGAGTTTCCATCAGCTCTGGCAGATCAGGCTGCTGGGCTCTGGCTTCATCATATCTGTAATTTACATGAAATTGGTTGGTTTAGTTGGTTTTGGTGAAATGACTCCAATTTCAAGGCAGTTTTTGCCATTAAAGGCTCCTTTCCCAGAACACTTCCCAGCAAACAGTTTAAAACAGCATCATTTATTGTCATTCTTTAATGACATATTAGCAATACTTCTGCCCTGGCAGTCAGGCTGCCTGTACCAGCCCTCTCCTTCCTCTGGGCAGCTGCCAGACACCACGCTGCCTTGGCACCTCTCCAATTTCCCTCTGCTTCCTGCTGAGAGCTGCTTCAGGTATTCAAGCTAAGCCTTGCCTGCTGTGGTCCCTTGTTAGGTTTTATACTTTCTGTGCTAGAGTGACTGATCACTAAAAGAAACCTTACAGGGCTTTTTTTTTTTTTTTTCCTGGAAAGTTATTTCAGCAGAATTTCACCCATTGCCTCACAAGCACAGCAAACACAGTTATTTAACACAGCCTGGAACCTTAATCCCTCTGTTTGCTTTTTTTGGACCAATATAGGCAGTAAAACAAAACAAACCTCAAACTTTTTTTTCTTTTTTTCTTTCTTTTTTTAATTTATTTAGGTATAAAAATAAATTCTGTTTTTTTCTCTTTTGAAGGTAAATTTGCCTCCAAGATCCAAAGAACCAAGTTACTTCCTGCTATGGTAATAGGTGAGCTGCACTGGATTTCTCTTCTCCCCAAATCTGGCTTTTTTCCTTACTGGAGAATAACCCAGGTGTCTCCTGTCCCCTGATAAGAAAACAAGCTCTAAATCAACAGCAGTTAAGGTAGGTGGCTTACTGATACCATGACTTTCATGTTGTTTTTAATGACATTGACAGCCTTGACTTTCTGTGCTCCTCTCTCCAGGCCATAAACCAGCTGGGAGCTGGAGAGAGAGGAGTGATAAGAGGCCAGTACAAACACAGCACCTGTCTGCAAATTTTGACAGCATCAGTTCTTGGAGTCAGAGCTGTGTTGCTCAGAGGAGTAAGAAAAAGCTGGGCAAAAACTTTCTAATAATGTTCTCCTGTCTGGAAATATCCCTTGGTCATATCTACAATGTCTGAAAATGATGTTTATTTATAAATTTTTTTCTGAAAAGCGAATAAAAATAAAGCATTGAGTTAAGATCACTGTGGAAACGTAAGCTGGAACATTTCAATCTTACATTTTCAAACACTTTGGAATAATGAATGCAACATAAGGAAATCAAGGCTATAACTGAAAAAGCTGGCTTTCAGATTTTTTTATCCAATCTAGAACAACAAATACCTCCAAATTTTATGTTACCAGAAACTCCAAAATTACTTTATTTCATTATGGTTTCAAATTTTTTTTTTAATTTGAAAATCTTGGGAAACAGCTGGTTTCAAAGTAACCTCTCAAAAAAAAAAAAAAAAAAAAAAAAGGAATATGTTTCTTTTTTGTTGCTTTTGATTAATCTGCTTTTCTTTTCCATGCAGAGGGTTCCTATTTTCCATGCTTGAACAGCTCATTTAAATTGTAGGTTTCTACAAGAAAACTTAAGGGCAATTTTAGATGGAGACACAATGTAAGAACAGGATTGATTTTTTTTTTTCTCATTGTATTTACTGAGATTTCTGAGCTAGTAGAAAAGGACACCTGAAGTAAAGGTACAGCATGACAACACATTTGAAATGCAGCAATTTCAAAACATCTCTAAATTACCTCCTCCTCATGGAATTTGCCTTTGTTTTCCAGTGCCTGGAGAAAAATTGAAATACAATAACACAAATAAGTGGTAGAACATGATGAAATGAGTGCTGAAAAAAGAACTATGATAACATAACTTCTCTGTTAATAAATTTGTGGCATGTCAGACCAAGAACTTCATAGCAAAGCACCCTCCACATAAACTACCTTAGCCAGAGAGGGTCACGTCTGCTTTTGCCCCCAGGATGTCAGCACAGGCGCCTGCATCGATCCCAGCTGCAGTGGTGCAGCTGGGGAATAAAATCAGTAGGCAGAAACAAAACTGGTACTTAATCACGTAGTGCATACTGAAATTTGATGAACGCTGCTGTGTGTGACCAGGTCACCAAAGGGATGTTACACAGGAAGGGAACCATGCTGCCTGCAAGTCCTGTTATGGAAGAGAATTTTAAAAATCCAGCATTTCTATGTCATTCTGCATCCCACCTTCACTCCACCACGCATCTGAGTTGCCACTCATGTGATTTGTCACTCAGTAAGGAAGAGAGGCAAGACAAAACACTGCACCTCTGGATGCATGGGAGGTTTGGCTGGTTGGGGAGATGTGCACGAATGCCCAAACCAGCCTTTTTCCCATTTTTTTATGGTCCTAACAAAGCATAAATGGGGACAACTGGCCCCTTCTGGTTCTTATGCAATGGCAGCTCTTTCCTCCAAGACCCTCATCTGGTGCTTTTCACTTGTGGGAAGCAAGCAAGAGGGAACTCAGCCTCTCTGGACGGAAGGATGGCTCTGATAAAAGCCCTAAATTACTGAGATATGAAGCCAAGGCCTCACAGTCAGGACAGGTATCTGTTTTTTTTTCTTTTATTACTGATATTATGCCTCCAGCTTACCCCTTCCCAGTGCTGTAGGGCCATTTTGCTTGCACCACAGTAGTGATGGCTCCTGCTCGTCCCTGCTTCACTGGTGAGCATAGGCACGGAAAGCACACTGGGCAATCAAACCACAAGGCAGCGTGTTGGGGTTTATTTTTCAATGCCTTAGAAATTGTGCCATCTCAGCACACCAGGTGCTGGCTTCCAGTCTTTCTCATCCTCTCAAGTCACAGCTATTTGAATTATATCCTCCACATTGTCTCTGATTCACATCAGTGGGGATGAGGAATGGTTCCTGTCCAACAGTGGTTTGGTGGGTTATGAGAAACCTTGGTAGTCCAAATGACCTCTGAGGAGTGATGTTTCTGGCATCTCTGCTGTCTATGGCAGTTCAGTCCCTGGGCATTTCACTGCCAACTTAAAAAGCTCATGCATCTTTTGAACTTAAAATGGTGATTTTCAAATATTCAAAATATTTCTGTGTGAGAACCCACTTCCATAATTAAAGCCTGCCAGCTGAAGAAATTTTATTCAAGCTTTAAAGGGAATTAAAGTGTTTACTTTTAGACACACAGCAAGCCTGGGAAAATTCAGGTGGCAGACAAAAAAAATCCATGCAAACTTAAAACAACAAAATACAGGCTCTCTAGTTTATCAGTCTGTACCCAAGTGTCTGCAGACAGCAAAGAACTAGTTGCTTGCAGATGTTTCAGCAAGTAGGTAAGTGTCCAGATCAAGTTTTTACTGTGAAATGGTCATTTGAAAAACTTCCTGTCATATCTATTTCTATATCATACATGGTAAAAATATGTGAGAAAAACTTTGATGGTATTTCAACCTGCCTCTGTATGGTTAGAAGGAGAATCACCAGATAAATGAGGGATTTATCAAATCTGCATTGTTGTTGTGATCCCTCTGCCTGTACTGCACATTAACTGTGACATTTTGGTCCACAATGGACCAGTTTTGCCTTATTGATTAAGCACAGTTATCTTGTCATGTGCTAACCTGTTATTTTCTCAGTAATTTCCTCTGTGTGCCTCAGTCACACTAAACCAAGACAAAAGCAGACATTTATTGCCACCACAGAGCACAAATAGTGCAAATGGCTACACAGAGGTCTTAGCAAGGTGGCTGTTTAAGTGTGAGAACTGTATAAAGGTTTCTAGGGGTGAAGTCTTGCACAAAATCTTGCTATGGTCTTGAAGTTTTATCTCCTGAGGCTGTGGTTGCCCATGCTGGCTCTCCACAGGGGCTGCTGTTGAGGCCCCTCTTCTCTGCTCCCCATTAATACCTGCATGCATGATCCTGATCTGCTGGTCTGGGCATCTGGGCTTCAGCCTTGGGGTGAACTATGTTTACAGGAATTGGTCAAAAGAAAGGTAATGCCAAGAGGTGGCCCTCCCTGTCCACCTATTAAGCTAAAACCTTTTCTTCTTTTTCTGTACAAGTGCTTGTCACCATAACCCCTATGTCTGCTTCCTCTGCACTTGGTAAATGTGATCATCAGCATGTTTGTACTGTTCTATTTGCTAGTTTTGCTAGCAGACTTCTCCTCTTTACATCCCTCTAGAGACCTCACCTTTACTTCTTTATCAAGCATTAGCAACAGATTTTAACCTTCAAGGTTCTGCTAGCTATGCTTCTATGAAGGCTGTATAAATATATATAGACCATGACTTCTGATGAAGACAATTCCTGGCATTCATTTCAGATAGTTCCTAAGCAAAGGCTTCAAAGGTAGCTTTCACAGTTAGGCTCCAAAGAGGAAGATGGACCATTTCTACCCTCACTGCTGGCACATTCCATAATGTCCCCACTTCTCCTCACAGCACCCTGGGAGACTTGGAAAGTTGGCCACCTAGAAAGAGACAGCATGAAAAGCCATGATCCTTCTGGGCAACTAAATATTTAACACTGTTAAGGATCTTTGGTTATGAATCCTCTCTTGGACTGAAGTACCAGACCTGGGAAAAAGGAGACAGCAATGGCTTTAACATGTGATAATAGGTGATGGCAATGTGAACTGAGGTAGTGGGTGACCCAAGTTCAAGTCCCACACTCTTCCTGATCTGAAGAAGGGATCTAAGCCCCAGTTTCTCTGGGAAGTACTCCAATCACTAGACCATTGGACAGCTTTTTATGAAGGATAAAATGTCCATGGTAGTTGTTTCAGTGCACATAAAAGAAATCATTAGATATTAAGCTGTAAGCAAAGTTTAAAGGCTTTGCAGAAAGATGTTTAATCCCCTCAGCTACAGTAACACAGTGAAAGTCTTTGTCATCCTAGATAGAAGTGTGTTCCACTAAGTTGTCTGCGTATTTTGGGATGTGTATAATCTCCACCACCCCTCCCCAAACAGACACTAACTTTTATGGTAACTTCTCAGTTCTGTCATCATAATCAAATTTCACTCCTGCCACAGCACAAAGTTTAGACACATAAGCAAGTTGTTTTCCAAATAAATAAATAAATGTAATACATTTTCCCCTGTAAATTTAACATGAAAATGCTCTGCAAATGGCCAGTTAGAGTAACCTTATTTAAGCATAATTTCACCAGCCACTGCTGAAATAGCCAGCAGGTCTATGGAAGCCAAGAAGGAATATAATAAAGACCTTATGTTGTTTAGTGGTATTTTGTTACTACAGTACGATTTAGTAAATATGGTGAAGTTTTAAGCTTGGAAACTTAAGAAAATTTGTGCTTTTTTGCTTATTTGAATTATTCCTATAGATTATGTCCATGCTTGTAGGACTGGTTCTTCTCTGGTCTCAGCTACTGGTCAGAGGTGCCTAGAGACATCACCATGCTTTCCTTCTCAGAACAGCCTTTCTTAGGCTTAGGGCAAAACCAAAGCCTTTGGCTGCTACTGCCAACAAGAGATCCCTGCCTGTCCCAGGTCAGATTCGGGCTGTGCCTCCAGTGACGCAGACTGGAAGAACTCCTGCATGGTGCCTTCAGGAACACGCAAAACAACCCTACAGCCATCTTAGCCAGACTGGTTGGTCAGTGAAGACTGACAGGCTGGAGACTCTGACTCACCTGCCCAAGGGAAAGGAGGAGGCAGCAGTGGGGTGAAATTTCTGCAGAGGCAGAAATTGCTTGGTGCTTACCAGCTGGTATTCCCTTAGTGACTGACAGCACTATCAACACAAGTGTTGAGTCTCCCAGCATCACCCCTCCTAGACCAACCATAATCATACTTCCCTTTGCAAAAAATAAACTTTAATGAGCGGTTATGAAAACACAGCAGCCCAGTTAAAAGACAAGCAGTTTGAGCGTTGCTATTCTTGGCCAGGCAGATAAACGTCCTGCAGACAGCCAGGCAGAGCTGGGCTTGCACCCTCAGCTTGCCTTCCCAGCAGGGCCACCTCTGCCCTCTGCTCCCAAGCGGTATGATGTTACATATCCAGGCATGCCACCTGTCATCTTGGTGTCAGCTACTTCAGCATTTCTTTCTAGCAACGTTAGCTTTTTGTGGGGAAGGAAAAGGGGGAAAGCTGCCTGTTTACCTTCAGACATGTCAGTCATTGTACACGAGCTGGAGTTCACCAGCACTAATCATGTTCTCATATTCCTGGCAATAGTAATGCAAATAAACATTCCAAAATCAGAGAATTGGAGCTTTTGAGCTATTCTCAAAATACCTGTATTATGGGTTTTCTTGCTTCTTTTTACTTTTGGTTTTGTGGTTTGTTGTTGTTGTTGGGGTTTTTTTGTTGTTGTTTTTTGGGGGTTTTGTTGCTCTTTTTTGGGGGGGGTTGTTGTTGTGGGTTTTTTGTTTGGTTTTTTTAATTTGGAAAAAAACAAACACCCAACCCCCCTATACATTTGAAACTGATTTTCCTTGAAGGCACAAAACACAGTTGACTGTACCAGAATGAGTCCAAGGGTCAACTTTTCAGTAAAACTTTTCTGTGTTTGCAACTTCCTCTTAGACCACAGTCACTGCTGCTGACAACAAGTGACCCAGAGCAGCAAAGAACATGGCACAATGCATCTGGTACAGCTGCCCGAGGCAAACCAGCATCCCCATCCACAAGCCAGCAGCATGAGGAGCTCTCACAATTATTTCAGTTGCCGGTGTCCCCAGTGATAAGGATGGGAAGTTGTGAAACCCAGCTAGAAATTTAAAAAGGCAACAAGGGAAATTATTTAATTTAACCACATTTCTAACATCTCATTGGAAAAGTTGTTTGTTTGGGTAAGACCTAACATTCTTACCATGAAAAAAAATGAACAATAAAACTGTTCAGGCAAGGTCCAATTCTTAACAGGATACAGTTTAGAGTCCATATCTTTGGTCAGTGCTCCTGCAATGGAAAGCAGTATATATGCAAACAAAGCAAGTTGATAAGTTTGTTCAAATGCTTTGTCCTTTATGGAAATAGGGATGGTCTATGCAAAACTGCAGGCTCACAATGAAGGGGGTTTTTGGCACTCTGAAGCAGAAGGCTGTGCTACGGAGAAACCACTGTTTGGAGACTGAGGCAATATCAAGAAAAAAAAGTAGCTAGGTGTTTTCCTTTCTGTACATAACTATGTATCCCAGCATCTCTGCTCCCAGCACCTGGGAACCACTGGTAAATTTATCCTTGCCAGCCCAGATGACATCCCATTACAGAAGAAGAAATCTTTTCAGGATCTGTTGAATTGGGGCCCATGCAACTGGAAAATACTATTTCTGTTCTAACACAGTTATGCTTACCTATGTTTTTTAGGCAATAAATTACCTTGTTCAAGGCTACAAAAAAAAAATGTAGAAAAATCCCCAGCATGCAGTCTGGTACCAGCCTCCATCGTCCTAATCCTTTTTGAAAACCCTAAATATCTGTCACAAGATAAACACTGCCAGTTTATAAATAACATATTTTGAACTCCCAGGTACAAGGTCTAACTCTGCAAACAGATACGAAGCCCAGCCCCCTTCCCTGCACAGCTACATACCACTCATGGTTTTGGACAGGGTCCTCTCTAGAATGGCCTTTCTCTACGCTAACAGGTGAATAACAACATTTATCTACCTCACAAGCATGGTGACCGAGTCAAGATAGTATTTATTAAGCATTTCAAGGCCCTTGGAGAACAGGAATTACAGAACTATATGCTGATATGGTATCAAGCAGAATATCTTTTTTCTTTTTAGGATAACAAAACAAGTTGCTCAGTCTTGTGGAAATGTTAAGAACTCAGCTGAGATGCTCAAAGCATTAAATCCATCCTATTTCTCTCCAAACAAAAGTCTCTTCATCAAAGGATCATAAAAGGATGTGAATCACATTAACCAGCCTATGTGACAAAACAACTGTTATGGACTATGAGCTTAACTCAGAATTTCCTCAGATTTGTGGATTTAAGTTGGAATTGGAAATACTTTTGAATTTGTTTATGCAGAAACGTGCACACTGAAGAGAAAAAGAAAATTTAGTCAGAACTGCCAGTTTCTGGCCAACAATTCAGCACACAGGGTATGTTGGAACTGATTCACAGTCTTGTGCAATAAGTTTGCTTTGGGTTAAAAGAGGGGAGAAAAGGTAAATTCCACTGAGACTGTGTTATGTGAGTCCATGGACAAGGGCTTGAATTTTGAGGTACATATATTTGTCAGTCAGTGCTGGAGATTTGTTTACAGAGTGTCATTTGAGGTTTGCTCTGATATACCCCTCAAGATACCCACTAGGGTTATTTTGTTTGGGGCTTGGTCTTTCCAGCTGCCTTCTTTAACTCTCTTCAGCTGCTCAGGAGAGATTTCCTAAAGGCAACTTATTCCTATATTACACTGGGTTCAAACATTTCTCGTGTTCATCCCTCCACTGCTCCTTCTTAAACCTTGACTGACTAAGTAAATAAACAGGAGGCTTAAATACGTTCTTAAGTATGCACATGCCAAAGAAAAAACACACTAATTCACCCAGGACCACACCACCCTGCTCCTGGAGGTTCTGCAGACCCTCCTGAGGGACTGTGAGCTTTCCTCTGCTAAAGGTCCCTTGTTTGCTGTAGTGTGTTCACCCTTGCAGAGAAGTTACAGGTATTATGTGCTACTGTAGATATGTTTCAGAATATGTAAGGCAGAAAGGTTTAATTTGTGTCAGGTGAGGATGTAACTCCTAAATATAACCTGACAGGGCATTTGAAACCAGTCTCAAGTCTGATTTCAGCTCTTTATCTGAATTGTTTAGTCCTTTTTCTCACAGCAAATTATTTTATGATTTGCATCTACAGCTTGTTATTAAATCAGGGAGTTCAAAATCTGCTTGTATTACATGCTTGATGAATGTTTCTCATAAAGTTAATTTTACAGTTCTGTAGCATGTAAGAAATCAGTTGTTCTCACTTAGTATAAGATTCCAGTTAAAGCCAGTTAGGCACACAACATCTGTCAAAAATCTCTTTGATCTCTGCTTGCTGAATCAGTGTTATCAGCCTTAAGGGACTAGAAGGTTCCTCTACCAACAGAGACACTCTCAAAGTCACAAAACCTTTGTAAATAAAAGCCAAGCACTGTCTGGTAATGACACAATCTGTTCATACTTTAGACCTAGCATAAGTACTGCACAGAAATATCATTCATGCATGACAAGTCATTCTGTGGCTTTTCCACTGGAGACAGCACGGCCAGGACTGGCCTTACCACATCAGTCACTACAAATTCCCTCAGGTTAAAAGGGCCACGTCTCATAATCTGATGTGGTCGTGTGTGCTACACCAAGCCTTTCCTGTTACTTGCAACAGGAGATCACTAGCCATGGGATGAGAGAGAAACAAAGGCAAAATTTGAACTACTGAACTCTGAGTTGTTGGAAAGACAAGCTATTTTCTTCTGCCCTTTCTTTTTCCCTGGTGCTGGCTGCTGTGAATCATTTTGCCAGGCAGTGTGGCTGGGCATGGGGACTGTGTGGGTGGCAAACACCTCCATGGGAGGCTGGCATGTTGTGGCTGTCTCTTAGGTAAGCACCTGGACCCTGTGCAGCACATGAGAGATGGGGCAGGTAGCAGGAATGATGGTGATGGGGAGGAGGAAGGAGCAATTTGCCTCCAGAGCACATGGCAAGAACCAGCTCGAGTGGCAGGAGAATACAATATGACCTTACAGCTAATGCCTGTAGCATAACGTTCAGGCAATTCAAGTGCTCCTGTGAGCTAGTCTCAGTTCTTGCATTCCTCACTCTCAAGTATCATCCTTGTTTTAACATAGCTTAAGAATACTCAAGAGTACACCTACTAAATAATTTTCCACAAACTTCCACGTGCAATTTCTTTAACCAGTCTCTTTTGGTTCTTCTGTTCAAGCGTACAAGTAATCATTTCTGAAGAACTCATCTGACCATTCTAACAACAATTATTCACATTTCAATAACCCTTTTCATATGGACATGTCACCACTTGGTCCATGAGTGGAGGTTAAGACCACTCTCTCTTACTGGGTCACGATGCTCAGCAGAGGAAATATGCCTGAGCATATTTCGTGGTTAGACGGAGACAGATTTACATTTGAGCAGATCTTATCTCTATAAAGCTTCTGTATTGTCCCCAGTTGCTAACTGATAGAGAGAGCTTATATCCAATGGAAAAAGGGATTCATTTATATTGATTGGCCTTTCCCTCCCACCATACACATTGTGTAACATCAGGTTACGCTTCTTCCACATCAGTGACTCTCAGCCCTGCTGCAATCTAAGTGCTCTTCCATTTAATTATTCAGTGTCAGGAGGGACAAGCAGCTTAAAAAAGAAAACTCAGAAAGATCTAAAAAGAAATTACTGGGTTTGTCTTATAAAAACAAAACAGGAACCTTGATGATATTTTTATTTAGAAAAATCCAATTCTGGCAGTACTAGCTCAGTCATTTCACTAGACAGAAGTCTATAAATGAAATCAGTGTCATCAACATGTAGGCTAATGTTATTTTTTTTCTCTACAAATCAGACCTGCTTGCTGTAGCTGAGGTTAAAAACAGAAGTGTGAACTACACGTTATTTTAATGTGTGAGAACGGAAGTGAAGGACAGGCTGGAACAATAAATGTGTTGCTTGCTTAAAAAAATAACAGAAGAGGGAGATCACTGTCTTCATCTCCTGCTCACATAATCTGGTGGTTGTTTTAAGCAAATTAAAGCAGACTGCTTTCTTTCTGTGTGTTCGAGTAAAACAGAGTTTTCAGCCAGCAGTTACTCAGTTTTCCTGGCTAGTTTTGGATTCTGGCCATGTGTGATTAGTGACCTATTTTCACTGCAATGAGATCAGCTATATTTGTAGGACCCTGAATCAGCAAATTTGTCCTTTTTCCTGGCTCTGCCTACTAGAACACCAAGCCAGGCCTATTCTCTGAGCATGCTGCCCCACCATCTCCTTATAGATCTGTAAGAAACAGTGCTCAGTTAGAAAGGAGCTGTGCTGGTATCTGTTACTGATGATGATGAACTTGAAATTTTATTTGTCTAGTTAATAGGGCCTACAAATAGAAGAAACATCTGCTGTTTGTAGGAATTATAATACTTCCTGGATAATGATATTAAAAAAACCCAGAAAGGGCAGAAGCAGCAGAGAAGGATCTTGGGGCTTTAGCTTTAGTCGTGAAGCATTTCTGGTTCCAAACACCCGTGGCAGACTTTTGTCTTTAGAAAAGGTGCATCATATCCCACAGTTTGGCAGTACTGCATTAATTATAATTTCCTAGGGTAATTCTGAGGTCATCTCCAAAGCGTGCTAGTCCTATTTACCACCAAAGCTCAGTGCAGTTTCTGTGCAAGTTTGCTGGTGCTACTTGGACTGACCTATGCTGGGCTAACTAAAGCCTCATGGAAAAATTTAGTCTGAGATTAGGTTGCCTCTCAGTTGAGTATTGGTGACTCAGAATGAAGTACACCATGTCCAGGACCTGTTCTTCTGGGATGAACTCCATTTGGATCAGGATATTTAAAGATGGTTTGAAAGAAACACTTATACATACAGGGCTGCAATAGAGACCAGAAATGTGACTGCAGTTCTTTTTCACTTAACCCCATGGCTGCCAGTGCCAGCAGTACAGGGTGCTTAGATATCAGGGTGGAGAAGAGCTGGTGGCAAACAGGCCATGGTCAAAACCTGTCCCTGATGAGCAGCAAAGATCAAGGGAAGACAAGAAAAGAAAGACAAAAAGATTTCCCTCCTAGCAGTCAGGAAAAGGAAAGAGATCAGCAATGCTTCACATCCTGCTTTCGTTTGCCTCTTGTCCTGTGGCTGTTGGAAAAAGAGATGTTTCACTGGGATTAGAGTGCTGCTTCTCCTCTTCATTAAAACCCAGTGAACCATATCCAGGATGAAGTGATACAGGAAGGTCTGTATTTTGTCTCATGGTCTCCTGTGAAAAGTATTGCTGTGCATCATCTGAAATGTTCTCACAGAGCCCTTGAAGACTGCATCGTCACCAACAATGTTGGGATTTCACCCCACATGGATGTGTGATGAGGGCCTTCCTGGTGATGGAGCCTCTATCCAGACATTTGAGGAGAAAAGTGAATCCGTTGGCAGAGGTCAAAACCATCTCTGGTGAGTGTTGTGTATCTGATTGCCTCTTACTGGAATCCCATAGTGAATAAAACCCACCAACTTCTGTGAATTTCACCAAAAAATATATATAATTTTGTGACAATCACCTGTCTGACATGTCTTTTATTCTCCTCTGCAGTTCAGACCACTGCACTTTCCTGGTAACCTTTCTTATCCACCACCACTCCTGTGTGATCCTGAGAGGCTATTAAAATGCCAAAAATACAAGTGTGAAATGAAGAGGGCTGACGTCTGTGCCAGAATGACTTCATGGATGCCAGTAGCCTAGGGAATTGAGCTATGCTGTGGAAGCATCTAAGATTTTAAGTTTGAGCAGTGTCCCCTTAGTGGTCTTAGACGGCTTTTTTTGCATTCACGGCGAGTGACAAGTTGAAACGTCTGCCCTCAGGCTTATGACAACAGCATGGGACACTATGAAAAGCCAAGCTCCTTCTGAAACAAGGGGACCGACTGCATTAAGTTAAAATCTCTGAGGACTCGTTTAGGCAGACGCAGTAGTGAGACTGACAAAAGCCATTATGCAGGAGACATGCCGTGGACAGTAAATGCAGACAGAGCTGGGCAGGCAGTAGTGAATACAGCATGGTTTAAAGAAAGCATTTGTGATCTCCTGTGCCAACTCACCTTCCTGATGCCACAGACCTTGAGGAATGTCCTTGACCTTCTGTATGCATTTTACAAATAGCTTTGCAGTGACTGATGTGCTTGGGCTTTCCTTCCGGATAAAAGGCATCGCTGCAGTTTAGCCATTTCTTTGTTGTTTGCTGCCTCCAACAGGATTACTGGGAAAATTTCCTCCATCAGTAATAAAAGTCCCACAACTGTACAGCAGCTGCCTTTGATACACACAGAGGAGGGCAGAATGGTCCCAAGAAACAAGCAACAGATATGCAGAGAAATGAAGGGAAACCAGCTAAAAATTACCACTACTCCAGACTGAGAACTCTCTCTCTTCATTGTTATTTAAGTATTAATGAAACCACAGTTTACAGGTTTATTAATAACAATAATCCTGTTAAAAAAAATTAAAATAAAATATATATATATAAATCAATTGCTTCTTTGAAAACAAGAATATAAACAAGATGTCACTTTCATTCCTCCAAGGTTATTCTTGGAGGTATTATCTCTGTGAAGGGGCAGAAAAAGTAGGATATTGCTATGAGTCATCTCTCAAGCCAAACCTTTAGGAGCTATCTAAGCCATCTCCATGTTCTTACACACCTGCTAGCACAGGATCTTTGAAACTCAAGTGCAATGTTTTGAGCATAACGTTTGCTAGACCTAATGAAACCTGAGCTTAAGTTCAGAGTTTCAGGAAAGGTCAACCAGCTTGCTAGGTTGCTAGAAAAATACAAGTGCCATTTGGCTTGGAGGAGTGCAACTGCCAAACACAAGATCAAGTGTGAATGGGTTAACAAATGTGTGTGTGCTTGTACATGTACACACACACACAAAAGGGAGGGATAGAGGCAAAGGGTCTGGCCAGGGATGTGAAATACCCATCATTTTCCTTGCAAAAGACAAACCAATGAGATAAAATTAATGGGGATTTCTCAGAAGTGGAATGTAAGTACCAGTACAGAGTGGTCCCTGGATGGATGAGGCCAGCTGCGAGCCTCAGCCTGAACTGCAGCCATCCCTACCTCCCAGCAGCACAGCTCCCTGGCCCACAAGGTCCATCAGTCACTGCAATGATTTTCTTTCCAAAAAGGTGTTACACAAAGAAAAACAAAATCAGTAAGGGAATCTGAAAGGACTTCTTCATTTCTGCGTTTAACTCTGATTTTTCCATAGTGTAAGCAAGCTGAAACCTGGGGAGACGTACTGATCTCAGTATTAAGGTACTTGAGAGCTGCGTGTTTATACAAAAGCTGTATTTAGATTAAAACTTTATGACCTCTTAACTAGTCTAAAAATAATATTAAGCACATGTTTTTTATCACAGTTAAAGCTATTGCAAGAAACTCCTTTCCACCCAGCATCACACCCAGCTGCTTGGTGTTATGTTGCATAGTAACAATATTCAGCAAAATGAAAAACTGCTTTCAGCCAAGTGAGATAGGTAATGAAGATCTGATAGTGGCCCCAAAAACTCCATGCAGTCCTTGAAGGAGGATATGCTGTGACATTTACCCTGCTGAAGGTGACATAGGAAAGAGACCAAGTCCAGTGCCCTTATACCCAGTCAGGGAATGGGATAGGGTGGGAACACACTTTCCTGAGGAGCAGCAAACATTTTTTTGGTTACTGGTGCAAGGGAAAAACAGCACCAGGCTGCACTCTGGTCCAGTCTGCTCTAGTCAGCTGATGAAGTGAGGTAAAGACAACTACAGTAAGTGCCCTACAGCCTGGCTGTGCTCTGGTCCATCTTGCTGGAAGGGAGCTGGGAACCAGTGGAGGATCCCTTATTTCAGGCTACTGTGTGCCTGGCATATCTGGGCGAAGGACATTAGCAAAGAGCAGAAGGAAGAGGATCAAGTTCTGCCTACTATGAGCGCATCTTCATTCAACTGAAACAGCATGAAATTACATTAGTGCAATGAAGGATATGTCCCTGGACACAAAAGCATCAAACCCTTGGAAATAACATGGTTATGACCAGCCCTGATGGCTGGCTTGTGTTTTCAGCATGGTCCAGCTCATGCCCCTGAGTCTGGTCACCTCCAAACTTTCAAACAATTTTTCCTGTATGGAAAAATGGGTTAACTCAGAGATCAGAAACTCAAAAATAGCTCCAGTGACATGAACTTCAGCATCTGATCTACTTATTTGAAACCAAACCATCACTTCTCTTCAGTTAATAGGAGCAGAAAAACACTGTTCCTCACATCTTTCTGTTCATCTTAGAGGCAACAGCACATACATTTGGCACTTTGTCAGTCAAGTGTTAAAAGTAAGGAGTGTATAAAGAAAATACTGACACAAATGCTGGCAGGGCTACTGGGCTTCCTTGTAAGATGGGTGAAGATCATGAGCTGTTACTGTGATTGAACTCACCCTGATGAAGGCAGGCTGCTTAGGCACACATGAGGCACACTAGTGCTATCTTTGTGCTGCTATCAGCTTTGGAAAGGCTGCTGACAATATATTTGATCTTAGTCGATCCTAAGTTGAAAGCTAAATAGAAGCAGGTAGCTACAGGCGTGTGAGAATGGAGGCTTAATTACACCTCACCACTGCCAAGGCAAAGACATGAAATCAGAGGTGGGGTTTTTGCCACAATTCTGAACATCACTGGTACCACTCACAGTGCTCAAAACTGTTCATAAACCAGCAGGTGAAGTCAAGTAGCATCCCCCTAGGTGGTGAAGAATTCTGCCCTCTATCAACATTGAGGTAAAATGCAATCATTGGGGTATGCTTCCTGGCACCCACAGTGGGACATGTCCTGATTTTCCCCACCTGTCTCCTGCAGAAGAGCAGCTACCAGCATAACAATGCATAAGTTTCAAATGCAGTAAATATTACTTAATCAGTTATAGATGTAGCTGCTGTTTATTCAGTTGATTACCAATTTGCTTTGTGTCCCTCCCTACACACTGCACCCAGGGTAGCAGCATGTTAGCTATAGGAAAAGCAAACCTCTACCCCCAGGTCACTGCAGCCTCTGCCCCACCATGGCACAGAGGAGGGCTGCTGGAGGAAGAAACAGTCAAAGCAGGTGCATGTGGAGAATTTACTTTGGTCCTTCAGTCCAGAATTTTCTCCGTCTTTCCCTCTTCACCTCTTCATCTCAGCCTCACTTCATTCTTGGCCTTCCAACTTGCTCCTCTTCATCTCCCTCAGTTTTCTTTCCATATTATACGTCTCTTCTACCTTCACCTTCCTAGAAAAAAATGGGGAAATGACCCAGCCTTTGACACTGGGCCATGATCCGCTTTGCTTGGCTGCCTTAACTTCCCCAGCCTGCACAGGGCTTGTTATTGCACAGGCTATGGGACAGGAACTGTCTGCTGCACTCTGCTTGTACAGCAGGGTGCATGCCCAGCTGCTCCCATTGTTGTACACAGAATAGGCTTTTCACCAGTATTGGGGCTGGATTAGTGGCTTTGGAAATGTCATTCAGGACAGTCAGATGCTTTTATTTTTATTTTTTTTTTCAGTCCATAGGAATTCCAGCCCACCCAGCAAACATCCAGTTTGTTGCAGTTTCCCACACTGACCAAAGGTGGTCACTGATTCCTGGAATGCATGTGTGGAAGATGTGCTGGAAATGACACGGTCTTTTTGCATGTGATTTTGTTTTTCCTGAGGAAGAAACCGCAGATTTTGATCATTTCTGTGCAGGGTGGGCAGGACAATTCAGTGAAGGGCCTCAAAACCACCCAGAAATAGGTCACAGCTGATGACTGCTTAGAAGCCATTTTCACTTCTATCTACAAAGCTTTTGGTGTGGTTTGGTCCCATGAACCATCACCTCCCAAGTGCTGAGTGGGAGACGGGAGAGCAGAGGAGGGTGATGGGGATTACAGGCTCCACTGGGTTGGAGGCAACAAGAACAGCCCCAGGGCTGGCTGCTGCCCAGGCAGCCTGGCAGATCCTGCCCACCTCATGCATGGGCCAAGACTCCTGTTTCAGGAGCAGCTGAAGGCAGTTAGGGCTGACTATGGAAAGCCTTATGACCTCCATATATTATACTATTATCTATTAGTTGTTTTGGTTTTTTTTTCTGTGAATTCAGCTTTTGTCTTCCCAAGGAACAGTAAGGCACTTGTTCTCCACTGCCACTTCTGGTGATATCTAGCACCAAATTATCCAAGATGTGTGTAAAACACTACCTTGTGTGATACTTTCAGAAAGCTGCTGGAAAGAACAACCATGGCTTGTCCTCTGCCAAAGAGCTGGGCTGATGTGGAGGATGGAGAGATGTCTCATTTTCTGTGTGCTGCTGCCTCAGCACATTCTAACCCATTCCACACCTCTCAGACTTCAACAGACATAAAATGCACCCTTGGTTAGCCCAAGAGAACGAGCTTCCCACTAGCAAAATGCATCTTCAACCTTCCCTAAACCAACCTAAGGTGGAGCATTGGGGTCTCCTCTGTGCTCCATGCTGGAAGGCTGTGAAACCAAGCCATGGGATGGTACAGGGTAAGGACCCTGACATGACCCCAGGGGTCTGCAGGCTCAGAGAGAGCAGGGAGTGGGAAAGGATCCTGCAGGGAAGTAGAATGGCACCTTCACCAGTCTGATGGGTCACCCAGGGTTTAAAGAGCAGAGAGGTGTGTGAAGAACAAATGAAAGTCTGCTTCCTGGGGACTGTTAAAATTAAAACTCTCCTGGTCTTTGGTGTTTTTTTGCTTTTTTCTTCTTTACTGTTGCCTCAAACCCTGTCACCCCCATCCTGGTGCCACTCTAGTGCTAGCAGCAGTGGCTCAGTGAGCACTGGAGGTTGCCTGGCACAGCAGAGACCAGCATTGTGGCCGGGGGGCTTTGCTCATTGCTGGGCTGGTGGTGGCCTGAGGCCTCTGTGTGTCCCTGGTGCTGTGGGTCTGCAGAGAGGGGCCCCCAGCCTCACAGATGCTCCAGTGTGACTGGTTGTAACAAAAAGCTGCAGGGGGCCATGGGCCATTGAAGGCCAGACTCTTGTTCCCAGAAGGGGTTTTGGCTGCATGGTTAGCTCCTAGCATGCACTGTTTGCTGGCCCCCAGATCCTCACTGAGATGCAGGTGGCTGCTTCTCATCTTGTCTGACCCAATACAGCAGCCAGCCAGGTGCCCTCACCTGTAACATGGCCTAAATGCCAAAACTGTCAGTGATGTAGGAGAGAAGAGCAACAAACCACAGAATTCCCTGTACCCTTTTCTTTGCAGCTTTCTAAGGATATTTCCATGAAGGAAGGGCTTTGGGTACTTGCTGTAACCTCCCAGCATTTTTTGCTCTCTAAAAGGGGAAGAAGATGTTGCCCCACTGAAGTCCAGGCTCTTCTTTAGTCAAGCCAAAGAGATCAAACCATGAGCAGAGCCCTGGGTATGAGCGCTCTCTCTGCTTATTAAACATAACAAGTGTCTTTCGCATTTTGAACGTGCTTCCAAAGTAAGGGAGAAATTTCTCCAGTGCTGTGTTTTCCATGCTACAAAAGTTAACCAATATGGCAAGAGATGAAGACTTTGACTGTCTTCTGGGGATCCCACTTTGGGTCTCTAAGAACATTTGAGAGGAAAATGCCCAGCTTCTTGTGATCCACATCAGCACCAGTTCAGCAGGTTACTCCAAAAGAAAAACCCACTGAGGTTCATGTAGCTTGGCCATGTCCAAGCCACTCCCTAAGCAACCCAGGAGCATCCCTACAGGATATCTGAGGTGGGTCAATGTTCATGTTCCACAATGGGGAGGAACCTGGCCATGTCCCTCTCACAACAGCTAGGACACACCTCCACCTTCCACGACTCACAGGGAGGCTGCCACACATCTGCATAGGTAATGGTCCTTTACCCACACCATGCTCTGTTGCAAAGCTGGGGAGGCAACTTGGGCCAGACTCCAAAACTAGGATCTGTCCATGCTGTTGGTTCCCTTGGGCCCCTCTGCACTTGTAGTGCCCAGCCTGTGCCCAGCAAGAGAGTGAGCACCTGTCTCCACCACCTCAGGGATGACATGGAAGAGGACAGGCATATCCACTCTGCCCCAAATACTGGGGCTGCTGCCATGCCCACAGCTTTCCTTCACGCTCTCCTTTTGCTGCCCTTCAGACCCTTCAAGTCTCACACGAGATGTCTTTCTCATTGCAGGGCAGTGCCACACTGTCCCCCTAGATCCATCACCCAGTATCTCATGTACCACTGCCCAGCCCCACCCATGAGTCACTAACTTGCTGAACCAGGCACACGGGGTCCAAGAATTGGAAAGAAGCTGTCAGACTCAGAAAGCAGGTGATTTTCCACCCCTGCTCAGCGGTGCCCAAAGGGCTGGCTGTCCTGTGACCTGGGAGCTCTGTGGGGTGTCAGTTGGTTCCTAGCCTGCATTACTTTGCCATCTGCTGCAGGATGGACACCTCCCTGCTGAGAGCCTAAACTGTAACCATCAGCTCGTTTCACACCATCCGCAAACGCCCCACCCCCAGATTTACTGTTGCTTGGCCTGGTTTCTAACCACTGGTCTGAATTTGCATTTTATTTCCTATGGAAACAGCACTAGTTCAACTCTGTAAGATAGTATATGTCAGTGCAATGCTGTACCTATGCCTTCTAATTAAGAGACATTTTCAGAGGGGGTATAAAGCAAATGAGAACAGTAATTAACTGAGAAACAACTCGAGTTGTTCTCTCAACTCCCTACGTACTGGGACGAAATTATATTCTGATTTCCTACAAAACTACATGTACCACACCAAAAGTAAACAATCTAATATTCTAATTGTGGCTTTAGATAAACATCATGGTTATAAATCATTTTAATGAGTATATTAAAAAGAAGCAAATACCACATTAACTTTTCTTTACCTTTTCAAGCTCCCCCATGGATAATGCAATTCATTTGTGGATACAACAGCCCCCTCTACTATATGCTGTAATTACACAGAGAGATGAAATGGTGTAGCTTTGGGGGCAGTTAAGGTGCTTTAGAATAAGAAATGGCTATAACTTGTTGAAGCAGTGCTTGTAAAAACAAAGGTTATGCATTGTAACAGAGAAGACTGGGGTGGAATCACGGATGATTTGATCCATTAATTAAAAAGAAGAGTTTTCTTAATTGCTGCCTCCATACAGAAAAGGTTCTTAATCAAAGGGAAAGTGAACAGTAGAAAACTCTGAGGGAAGTCATCTTTTCTTGACATGCTGTTTATCTAAAGACTCTCCTGTTACAGTCACATAATCAAACACATCCAAAAAAAATCACAGCTAAAGCAAGCTAAGCATCCCAGTGGGTGGCAGCTTCTTAGGCAATAGTAATTCAACTGCTTTCAGAAGTGTAGCCATATGCTTCAGTAAAGTACAGAAACATCTGGGGAAAAATCATGCTGTTCTGTAACTCAGAGAATTTCAACATTGACTTCAAACATGGTCAGACTTTGGGTGGTGTTTCCAGTCCTCTCTCTTAGGGAAAAGTCACTCTTTAGAGCATTTGGTTTGTACTAATATCTTAAAACCACACAATTTTGGTTATCTGAGGAAAAGCAACATGAAGCTTCTGTTTCTTTGAAACATTGTAAGTAAATATCCCATGAAGCCTTCCTACAGCAGTACATCTATTGTTTCAGATCTTACAGAATTTCTTTGTGCCTTACTCTAAAATTTATGTAGTGATATTTGTACAGGCAATAGGTTTTCACACATGGCTTTGCAGTAGCTGAATCAAATAACAGCAATGGTGAAGAAAATAAACTCTTCCACTGTATCCTAATTTATTACACTTGACTGAAATGGTTTAGAGCCATCTCTGAGCCACACAGCCAGTAATTCTCTGCTTCACAGACAAGACATATTTTTCTAGACATAAACTAAATTATTTATATAATGTGTAGAGCATATGAACCATCCATCAGCTGATACCTCTTAAACAATAGGATGAAAAGCAGCCAGCATTAATTGATCATCCAACTGTCCAGTTACTCTATGTGGGCAATTTATGTCAGATGCTATATAATCACACTTTGAAACATTTTCCAGAAATAAATCTTCCCTATAGAGGGAGGCAGTTGTCTTTGGAAAAACTATTTAGGCCTAGTGATTTGCCAGCTACAGCACTTGGGTAGGACTTGGGCCAAGCGCTCGTCCCCACCGAACAGCGGGGCTGGTGTTCACATACAAATGCACCTGACGTAAGTGCTGAGTTAATGGGGCACTGCTTAATTTTTCTAAGACAAGTTTCTGGGAGATGTCAGAGGTGGTTTGGCCTGGCTCAGAGGAATCGTTTATTAAAATTACAGCTAGTTTCCAAAACAGTGGTTTTAAAGCCACCTTCGAGAGGCTTCCCTACTGCCATTGCAGCTCCAGGATCAGCAGGGCTCAGCAGGTGAGCAGGTTTGCTCCCCAGACCAGAGCTGAGCAGGAGCAGGAGCTCGTGTGGCTGAACCAGACACCTTGGGACAGCAAGAACTCCAGCTCTGAGGCAGAGTTAGCTGGCACCATTCCTGCACATCTCCCCCCTGGGGCCCTGCTGCACCCAGTGATCTATGTGCTGCCCTCATAAGCCTCCCATTTTAACTTGGCACAAAGCCCAGGACAAGCAAAATAACAAGGGCAGTGCATCTCTACACACGAGCGCAGCCAGGCCCTGGCCCCTATGATGAGCCATGTTGGCCAGCCCATGGGGATGTCTCATGTGTGAATGTCACCCACGGCTGCTGGGCAAAATCAACTCCAGCAGTATCAAAGCATCAGCTTCCCATCTTGTGTCAGTATGGACTATTTCATCCCATGCAAACATGGTGATTAATCATCTAATAAAATAACACATTATTTATGGTGATGAAAATGTTAAAAAATTATTTTTTCTTCCTCTGATTAGGCCACTGATCCTGAGAAATTTTCTGCTCTATTAGTTTTCATGTCTCCTTTCAACTATGTCATCCACATGAATGTTTGGGAACACTTTCATTCCTATATCTCAACTTTCTACCCCACCAAAGCAAGTTTATTTACATCAAAGACAAGCTGCCTCTTAAATTTTCAGCCTTCATCTCAGTTTTTTTTCATCTCACAAGAATTCTTCCTTTGGAAAAGTCAGCCTTGGAGCATTCTTTAACCTAGAAGGTGATGAAATGGTCTGCACAATGCAAACTGGGGCAACAGATTGTATGTTTTAATGGACACTTACAGCATGTCCACAGAAATTTTCTGTTTTATCTGCTAGGATATTACACATAATGTTTTTTTACCACATAAGGAAGAATGCCAAAAAATCTCATTTGTTACAACTGCAGTGTAAATCTTCAGGTGGCCTCAGCAGGAGTGCCTGTGGGGCATCTAGAAACTCTGTAATACATGAAAAATAATTGCCTTTCTTCATCTTTTCCTTACTGCTCCACAAGACCCTGATAACAGGTCACTTTGATAGATTGATCAATTCACAGCTAAGTCTTTGCAAGAACAAACTCCTCTTTCCATGTGTGCTGCTTATCCCAGTTTCCCCAGAAGAGACAGCCTGGGTGGCACAAATTCCCAACTCAAACCTTTTGGGACAATGCACTGCCACCTACAAAGGCAGAGCCAGTTGGCGTGCATGGGCCTTGTTGCTCTGGGAGAGATTTCTTTTATTACCAATGTCTCCCACAGTTGTTCTGTCCTGCCCTTTTCCTTTCTTCCTCTCTCTCTCTTTTCCTTGTTTTCCCAAGTGTTTCTGTGGTTATATTTTTCATTTCTTTCGTCATCTGAATTTTCATTCTGTTCACTTCTTCCTTTATCCTCCTAAAAAACACTCTCCCCTCAATGCACTACTGATCACCAGGAGGGGAGCTGGTGGTGGCAAGACTGTCTTGTTCCTCCAAGACCTGTCTTCCACTGATCCTTATTCCTCATAAAGGTCATTTAAATCCTTATGATTATGGAGGATATGGGTAAAATATGACGGTATTGTTTTTCCCTGCATGTTAACTTGGAGGCTTCAAATTAGTAGAGGCTTTGCTGAAGTGCGTGAAGACCTCTGCCTTTTCTGGTCTTCCCACTCAAGTACAAAAGAAAAGATTGCACTACAGAAATTTACAGTCCCACAGCTCCAATGAAACACAACACTTTAATATGGTTGTTAAGAAGTGCCACTCAAATCAGTACCTGGAGTCTGAAAAGGTTTGCAGTGAACATGAAATCAGATGTGTGAATACTTGAGCTCCCTCTCCTCTTCAGCACCATATCAAATGCTCAGATTTCCCTATATATTTACTATGCATGGAGCTCACCCTGGTGGCAGGCAGTATTCTGGAGTTAATTCATAGAAGCATAGAATCATAGAATGGTAGGAGTTGGAAGGGACTTCTCCTGGATTAAACAGCCAGGGGCTAAACAGCCCCAGGTCTCTCAGCCTTTCCTCATAAGAGAGATGTTCCACTCCATCATCTTTGTAGCTCTCTGTTGGACTCTCTCTACTATTACCCTGTCCCTCCTGAACTGGGGAGACCAGAACTGGACACAGTACTCCAGATGTGGTTTCACTAGGGCAGAGTAGAGGGGGAGGAGAACCTCCCTCGACCTGCTGGACACACTCGACCATTGGCCTTCTTGGCCACAAGGGCACATGGCTGTTCCATGGAGAACTAACTGTCCACCAGGACTCTGAGGTCCTTCTCTGTCAAGCTGCTTTCCAGCAGGTCAGCCCCTAACCTCTACTGGTGCAGTTCACTTCCCCTCCTCCTACCATCTCTGTGGCAAAGTGTTTGTCAAGTTTTCCAGTGATACTTAAAACCAGAAGTGAAATACATACAGCTGATGACCCATTAGTTTTTACTAGAAGGGATCAGATTCTGGAATGTATCCTAATGGTAAATTATCAGTTCATTTGGTATTTTTACTTGCTATTGAAATATAAGTTGAGGCTTGTGTTGCAGTGGTGGGGACCAAGGAGAGCCACCAGCTGAATCTTCTTGGTGTGCAGGAACAAGAACTGAAGTCAGTTTCCCACCAAGCAAACCTGACTAACAGCCATCCTGGCACACATGAGTCCTTAGAAAATGGCAGGTGAAGACTGAGTTCTCCCATGGGTGCAGGGAAACTACTGGTACAAATCCAGCTTTCCAGCCAACCCCAGTAATCAAGCCACATTCAAAGTGTGATCTCACTGGCCCCATCTCTGGGAGGGCAAAGTGAAGAGCTGGTTAAATCGCTTATACATGCAGTAAATCCTATCCAGTTTGCAAAACAGCTATGGAATATGTGGTGGTCTGGACATCTCTGGGATTCTAAATGATTGTTCCTTGAAAGTGCTGAGAGGACACAGAGGGTTCAACTGAAAGCCAGGTCCTGTCTGTACCTAAAAGCAGATTCTGTACTTGAATTGACCTGCAGACATAGTGATATCTTTTGGTCTTAGTGAGGACATGAAAGGCACCTGCTCCTGGCAGGGTCATAGGCATAAATACAGAAGGAACCCAAAAAAGAAACCAGAGTGTACATTCACCACAACACCAATGAGAAAGAGGAAAAAGGATTTGCTTTGCTCTTCATGCCTTTGTTAAGACCTTTCTTTTCATGTCTACTCACATGGTCCCAGAGAGCTCCAGGAAGTCACAGAAAGATAATGCCTAACTAACCTACATTTGGTCCAAGATTCTTTCTAAATTTTATTTTCTTTACACATTTTTCTAAAGCAGAGGAATTTTCGTAGTTTAACAGGGCCTTCTTATCTTTACAGGAGACCCCAACTATCTAACTAGCAAAATATAAGGCTATTAGAAACAGGGGAACAACTGCTTGACTTGTTATCTCAATGATAATTTACTCTCTAACTAAAGAGGCATATAGCTGCAAGATGGGAATTTATTTACAGTTCATGACTGACCTTTTTAATGTCTGGTAAAATCATGTTATGGAACTGTTTGAAAATTTATTGTTCCCATTTAGCAACACTGACATTTTGTGATTATTGGCTCTGGAAAATCTACTGGCACTGTCAGGCAGAGAAAGTTCAGAAATTGCTTCCAGGGAACAACAAAGGTCTGATTTTTAGTGATGAACACTAACAGATCCTTTTTATTGCATAGTTTTAATATCCACCAAAAAAAAAAAAAAAAAAAAAAGAAAAAGAAAAACAAGATGCAAAGCAAAACTGAAAATGGAAAGGAGAAAAATACCCTTGATTAAATGCAAATCAGAACAGGGCTTCACTCCCAGCTGGCTGAAGTCAGTGGTAAAAAGCATCATTACTTCAAAGCAAGTATGATCATGTCCAGGAATGCTCCAAGACCAGTTCTGTGCCAGTTGGGTCTGGCAGCAGGTGGAAAATAGCTCAGAGTGGTCCAGCTGGCAGCAGACAAAGATGCGTGAGCCCCAGGCTCATGGGGGGACTGTAGGCAAGAAGACTCAGCAATTAGTGCTTATGAAACGTTTCGGGTGGTTGGGCCGCAGAAGCAGCATCCCCTGCACACACATGAAGGGGTGAGGATGGCCCCATGGGGTTCTTGAAATTGTTAATGGCAAATTATGGGGTTTGTACATGGCCCAAGGAGGTGCTCCTTAGTGGGTATCTAGCATACAGCATTGATGAAGGTGGGCCACTGCACAAGTAACACCTCTACAAAATTGTCAGTGGAAAGTGGCTTGACATGGTGCTCAGAATGGTGTTGAGAAAACATTTGCCAAGATACTTCATGTTCATGTACAGCAGCAAAATGTTACTGCAGAATGACCACTCGCAGTGTTTGTTAGGTGTCTTATTTTTTTCCTGACCTCTCATTCCTCAGTTTTTTCCACCTAATGCTACAAAAATGTAGCAATGTATTTGTAGAAACCAATCATTTTTGTACACCAGTAAAAATCTATCTGCTCTGTCAAAGTGCTCTTAAAATTCAGAGCGATGTTGATTCACAAAACCCATTCCATTGATGAGATGAGGCAGCAGACCTCAGCTCTTGAAATGCACGTGTTCACGATGCATCAGCATTTCTGAAGGAATTAGCTATGTAGGCCTGCAGCTGTTATGGGCAAATGCATATAGTTAGCTAGTCAGCTTACTGCTGAAGAACATGGGTTTTCCAATACATTTAGCTTGCTATAAAATCTTTAAAGTAACCAGATAAAAATTCTTTCAGTATTGCAGAAATAAAAAGATTTCCAGCCTTCCCATTTTCAGATCCAGTTTGCTATCACAGTTATCACCAGTCTTACTTTTGTTCTGTCAGCTGTGACACAGGCACAGTCACTTCTCTCCGTCTTCTAAGTGGGATGTGCTGCTATCTTATGCTAGTTCAACTTTTTGAAAGAAAAGAAACACTGAGTACAAAAGCAAATTACAATTGCCTTTACTAGTACATAGTCACCTCAACAGAAAGTTCACTGACAAAGGCTGTGAGGTGGAAGCACCCACAAACCCAGCTTTGCAGTCAATAGCTCAAAGCAGTTGCCCATGTATGATCACAAAAGGGATGCTGTGGTTGCCCTGAGGTGTCCCAGCAAGCACCAGTGGGCTGGCAGAAACACCACTGAGTCAGCAGGAGACCAGAGAGGCTCTGAGATGGCCTAAGGCAACCCATCCTTTCCTGCTCCTATAAGTCCAGCATCACATTTGCCAGCTCTGCTTGGGTGGCTGGTGACGGTCATGCTTTGACTGTGATAGGTCTTGAAAATCAGTCTTCGCTGAAGTGCATTGTGGGCATGTTTCCATATTAGAGAAGCACCTACAGTCTTTAGCACTGTTTCTGCCTTTCTTCCTCTGATTTGGTGAGGTACTGCAAGGGCTATTACCCAAGACCACAAAGCAGATTTTATTTGCCTATAAAAAATAAAAAGGCAAAGGCTGAACTGTAACAGTCATGGTGTGATTGAATTAAAATGCAACAGCAGCTAAATAATTATCACTTTATTCCATTAGTCCACATTCATAAAGCAGAGTTACCAACACTCAGTCACTTCCAACAATTATTTTAAATGTTTTTTAAACGTGGTAATGGGAAAAATTTATGGAGTGTTTCTAAAGCAGCCTCTTTCTGAAGGACTTATTCATCAACTGTTCATTTATCCCTGTATTAACATTTGCAAGTCAGCTTTTAAGGAAATTTTGCATATTTCCACTCAAAATAAATAGCATTTTAAAATATGAACTGCTAATGACTAAATGTTGTTTAGAAAGGAGAAGCATTTTGGGTAGTCATTCAAGAAAAATGCTTGTGTCAAAATGGAAAGAACGCTCCCTTTTTCAGGGAAAATGAAAAAAAGATTTGACTTTTTAAAGCTAGGGATGGATTCAAACACAAGTGGCCATGGGCAAGAAGACTTTTGTCCATTTAGGTATTCTCAAAAGAATAGAATGATAAGAGTTTCAGATCTCTGTATCCAAGCCTTAAGAACTATACTGTGTTATTGCTGCTTTTTAAAACATCCCTTGTACTAGTCTGCTACGTGTTAAAAGGAGACAGACATAGTGCATTGCTATTACTGCTCCAAGGCCAAGAAAAGTTGGTGACAGCAACCTTTATGCTGACTACTGCATAAGAGGCAGGTGCCAACTCTTCAGGAAGCACTTTGGAGTGTGGTCAGTATCAGAGTACCTGAAAGTGCATGGACTGTGTTATTTGCTTATTCCTTCTGGTGAATGTCTCTAATGAATGGCTGAACAATTTGGGAATACCCATAAATGAGAATGCATTAGAACAGCAGCAGCTTAGCAGGCATCATGGATGCATAGAAGACTCATCCCCAGCCATGAATGGATAGTGGAAGAACACTCAACCTAAGTCAATGCTAAGAGATTTTCTTGACCCTTTTTTTTCTTCCAAATGGAGTGATAACTATCAGTTATGTACTGTAAGAGAGCTCAACATAAATGCACAGTGTCACATTAAGGGTGGGAATGAGACATTTGTCTGACAGAGGCCAAGGGCTTCACTAAGCAGTTTTGCAAAGTCCAAGGTATGTCTGAGAGTCCTGTCTCAGAGCCTCGGCTGAGGGGCTTGTAACCAACAGGAGTGTGCCTATATCAGAGCCCAGCTATGGGGCTCCCACTGAAACAGTAGTTACCTGTTTTAGAGTGCCATTAAGGACTTATGCTGAGATAATTAAAAAGTTAAACAAATAGGTTTGTCACGGTTTAGGGTCAGGGCAACCTGCTAGACCTATAACAGACGGTCTCTGTTAACCCCCCTCCCACCCTAAAGGCAAAGAGAAAGGGAATAAAGGAGAGAGACTTAGCAATTAGAAAAGGAAACTAGAACAGCTTTAATTAAAATAGCAATAATAAAAATGGAACATATACAAGTATATTAAAAAAAAGAAATTATACAAAACCAGTATTGAACCCAACGCCCTGATGGCAATTATGTCACATTCACCACTGATGATGTGGAGCAGGCATCAGGAAAGTCCCAGACTGGGCTCAGTGGCAGACTGGAACTGTGTTTGGGAGGTGGATTCTGGTACCAGATTCAGGAACACACAGATCAGGATCAAAGGCAGAACGGACAGAGATCCCCTCGGATACCGGCCATTGAAGAAGCGAGGAAGAGCCAAGCAAGTGCTTGACCCTGCTGATCCCTCAGCTTTATACTGCATAGACTTATATGGGATGGAATCCCTCACTGGTCAGTTTGGGGTCACCTGTCCTGTCTGCTCTTCCCTGCAGGTGCAGCTTTTTACTTTCTGCACCCCCAGTATGCTACACAATATCCAGCAGTGGCCTTGGTCTGCACACCGATCCTCAGTACTAACTCTAAACACCGGGTGTTACCACTCCCGGAAGCAGACACTGCCTGGGAAAACTTGCTGATAACTTCAGACAACGCAGGCAGTTAAAAGAACTGAGATGAAAAGTAAAATCACTGAACAGAATTAGTTCTGTTCTCACTCAAACCAGGACAAGGTTTGATTTATAAAAGGGACAGAGAGGTTGGGAATTGCCGTTGATAAATGCATTGACTGCAAAAGGATAATTGAGCTCAAGTTAATAATATCTGGGTAACATATGATGCGGTTAGAGTTATAGTGCTAAAGGATAATAGAAATTAAAGGTATCCATATACTGAAGGTACAATTCTTACCAAGAAGGCATGCCTGTCTAGGGTGGAGGAAGAGGACTACAGCCTGTCAACCACCTCTGCTAGATTTTCCAGTCTTCTCCCCCACTCCTGAAGAGGTGCACTCCCTTTGTGATTTTTATATCTTAATTCTGTATGTCCCTGCCTTCTAGGTGATGTTTAGCATGATCTGAGTGGACAATTGAATAACATAGTCACATACGTTTAGCATGTACTCCTTTAGGCTCATTACCATACTCGGGGACATAAACTTTAATACAATTTTAATGTTAATTAGGCAAAGGTCTCCACTCAGACACTCTGGCCTTCAGGATTTGTTTGTGCCTGTTGCTTTGGCCAAAACAGGGCCATCCTATTTTCACAAGACTCCCTCCTTCAGCTGTTTGGCTGCAAGCTCAGCGGATCTCCAGCCCCAGAGATAGCACAAGAATCTCATGGTTGTAAACATCTCAACCTTTCTCCCGAAGTGCACTAAATTAGCTGTGTTCCTGTCTCAGGGCAAGCTAGGCCATTATGTCTCACACAGAAACACTCACAGGTCCAGCTGACAAAGCTAAAGTTTTCAAGAGCAGCTGGAGGATACCTGCTGGTTTAGGTACACAAAATCTCTTTACATCCATTCAAAATTATCGCAAGATAAAATATCTGCAGGATAATTTTGTTGCATGTTCTGTAAAGACCCAAGACAGAGAACTGGTTTTAAAACTGTGTGCTTCATAGAAATGCATACACTACATAGCTACCAAAATACTCATGGGTACAGAGACTTAAGAGAAAGCCTCCACTGGTGCCCTCTTATACTCCTTATAAACCACAGCCCCAGTCCTGCTCTTCCTCATGCAAGAAGCACACAATGCTAGGTTGTGCCCCAAATCAGCAACCTCAAATAGCTCTAGCGCTGCCAAAATCCAGTGTCCCATTAACTAGGAGGGTTACTGGAAAATTTGCAGAAGGGTCAGAGACTGCTTGCTCCTATAGCTGACAGCCAACAGCCTGACAGAAAAAAGCATTTCAAAGGTGACAGACTTGGCCTTTTGTTTCATCTGAAGCCCTCGCAAGAGAATGAATAATAAACTTTTGCTGCTCCCTCATCCCTCTCTCACAAAAAATATACAAAATATCACAGGACAGTTCTCCTTGTTGCCTTGCTGCTAACCTGTGCTAGACAGCACTAATGACACTTTCTGGTCATCCTGAGCATAAGGGAAAAGTACAGTTACTTGAAGAAACAGAGGGGGAAAAAAAGTAATCACAGGACTCAAACCAATTCAGTGTGAATCTTGCTAGATCTTAAGCAGCTAATAACAAGCAATATGCTGCACATACACAGGGGCACTGGGAAGATGTAAACACGCAGAGCTGAAATTCTACCTCACAGTCAAGCATGTTGCCACTTCACAAGGTCCCCTCCTTCTGCACTGCTCTCCACAAAAATTGGTGCTTTTTTCTTAATGACAAGTATGCACAGGCAACATTTTTCTTCACTCAGATCTATACACTGCACTCCCTTTAATTAACCAGTGCACAGAATGAGGAATACTTGCACTTTGATGAGTATAAAAATCAACAGAAATTGTACTCGTCAAGTAGACACAAAGATATTGCTCAATAGCATATTTTGACCTGTTGACATTTGAGGGGACAATTCTGAATCACAGTGTCACAAGGTTCAGTCTGTTCCTTCCTTCTTGTCTCTGAAAGAGAGAACAGATAGGGAGTTGGGGATAAAGGGTGGATGGTCTTTCCAAAGATGTGTTTCACCTTTAACTGCTTTCATCCTGTATTTGTTATCCTTCATCAAACTGTTCTTGAGCAGGTAAAGGGAAGCAATACCCACTGTCCTTCTTCAACAGGGGACATACCAACATATTTAAAATATCTACCACATTTCATTTGAGCAGCAAAGCTACAATGACTGATCTGTCTTTTTTTTATTATTATTTTTATCCTTTGGTATTTTCATTTCGGCCAAAACATTCCAGGTTTCTGTTTTAAAAGTGACAGAAGAATTTTTCATCTCATCTCTGCACTGAACAAATAAGGAGATGTTGGTTTGGCAACTTTAAGTCTTGCCTGTTCAGATCTTCTGACTCAAATGTTGGTTTCACAAGCCAACAAACCTCTAGCTGGGTTGATATACGTTACAATATTGCATTACTGTAAGGTCAATGGAAATAATTCAACTACTTTACATAAAATATAGAATTTGGCCTTTTGGAAAAAAAAAAAACCCAAAACAAAAAACCACAACACTTTCATATGAAGCCTATGGTAATTGTCCATAAATACACTAATGTACCCACATTATTTTTTTCTTCATTCATGGTAGAATCAGGTCTATTCTCTCTATATTCCTAATGCACCAAAGCTATTGATCAAAATCTCACAATAAAACATCCAGGAGAAATTTTGACTCAGCTACTCCAAAGCTCTGGGTTCCAACAAGGACCATTGCTTGTGCACTCACTACTGATGTTATTTATAGCACAACAGAAAACTTCATTTATATTCATCCATCCTCTTAACATCTGCTGCAGTGCAGAATTCCTATGGCTTTGTCTACACTTGAATGAACATTACCAATAGTTTTTGACTTGATGCAACACCTGAAGAAGCTGTTAATTGTAGGCCATTCTCAGCATCTATTCACATACAGCAATTTGGTCCAGGTCCCAATGAAAGCATTTTTGTCACCATTTTTCAGCAGAGATAAAAGCTGTATTCTCTGGTGATATTTTTCATCGTATCAGAGCTTCATTCTTTCTGTAAAATGCACATCTAAAAATTGATTGCTCCATTATGAAGGATTGGGGAAGTAATGCACAGTAATAAATCACTTATCCCATTCACAGTGTAGAAATAATTTTAACAGGCTTAAACTCAGCTACAGGAACATGACTAACTTCTGTGCAACTGAAAATTTAGAGGTAAGATGTTTAGGAAAGTAACTGTTTTAAGAACTTGTCTTATTTTACAGTGGAAAGTGAGAGGGATTTGGACCAGCCTATACTTCTCTTTATCTGACTATTGTCAGCACCATGTTCAAGCAACACTGTGTGGCCTCTGTCTGAGTGGTAAGGAGAAAATTAGGGGTATTATTTAAAATAAAACATGATGGAGTACCCAAAGCTACAGTTAATAATTTTCACATGAAAGGAAACAGAAAATGCACTACTACTTTGAAAAGAAAAAAAAATAGAAGAAATAAAAATAATGTACTTAAATGTGGTAAATGACCCCACGACAATGGTATGTCAGCCATTTGCAATACTGGGAAATAACTGGCCTTTCTTTCACTAGCACCTACACCTGTCTGGTAGCCATTCTCCTTGCTCTCTTGGGCATGGGTAGGAGAGGGTTATGTTTCATTCTCATAATTTCTCTTGTAGCTGTCAAAATCAATTAACTATTTCAAAATAATATTTCATCTCCATATGGGTGTTGTTTTTGATTTTTTTTTTTTTAACAAGGCACTAAAACCCAGCCCTTTTTTCTTTGAAGGTTGACATTAAATCAGCAGCAGGATCCTGACTTGGCAGATGCTGTGGTACGTCTTGTCAGTGACATCTGAATGAGAAGCTGGTCCCAGCATTCATAATTCACTTACACGTGCACTTCAATAAATTCCTATCAAGCAGCTCTCTGGATTTTAAAACAATAGGACTGTGAAGTGATTTTGCAATAGTGCAAAGAGAAACCTAGCAAGGAAATTGCGGTAGCAGCTCTACCAATCAATATTTCCATTACACTAAAGAAAAAATAATAAACTTTGATTTTTGTGTAGAAGATTATTTTTTCAGTTTTGTCATTACTTGCACCTGAATTTAATTCTGGGCACAGCAGCCCATTTTCAATCCTTCCCACATAAAGGAAAATGTTGTCAGTAAAGTACCTGGTGGTCCAGGTTGGCACCAAGTTGACCATGAGGCAGCAAGGTGCTTTTGTGGCAAAGGCAACTGACAATCTCCTGGGCTGCATAAGGCAGATCATCACCAGCAGGTTGAGGGATATGATCCTTCCCCTCTGCTCAGCCCTGGTGAGACACACGTAGAGAGCTGGGTCCAGTCCTGGGCTGCCCCACTGAAGAGAGAGGTGGACGTAATAGAGTAGGTCCACCAAGAACACCACAGAGATGATTATGGGCTTGGAGCACATATGGGAGGGTGAGAGTGAAAGAGCTGGTGCTGTTCAGCCTGAGTAGAGAAAGCTTGGCAGAGGGAGGTCTCATCTGTCTGTGTAAAGAGCTGAGGGGGGGAGAGAAGGGGGGTGAGTAAAGAAGACAGGGACAAGCTCTACTCAGTGGTATCCAGTGACAAGTCAAGGAGGTAATCACTGAGTTGAAGTACAGATGAAACAATGAAAAAAATATGGGAGTTTTGGGGTTTGTTTGTTTTTTTTTTTTTATTGGCTTGCTGGTGATTTGGTTTGTTTTTTTTAAAGTGAGGGTGGTCAAGCACAGGTAGCCTAGAGAAGTTGTGGGGTTCCACCTTTGGAAAGTCTGAAAACTCAACTGGACATGGGCCTAGGCAACCTGCTGTAGCTGACCCTGCTTTGGGCAGGGGTTTCCTTCCACAAACCTTGCTTTGCATTGGAAAACTGGAAACCACACAAAAACACAAAATAGGAAAAAAAAATAAAACAAAACGAAGAGAGCTTTCCTTATTAACAATCAGCATTTCTGGACATGAACACAGTCTTTGTTAACTCCACCAATTACACAAACCTCCAAATCTGTACACCCACAATGGGGCCAGGCCACTGGACAGATTTGGGTACTTGTTAGGAAACTTTCTACTGACTTGATACTCCATTGTACTTGAGCTCAGTTTGTATGGCCCTTTTTGTGGGCTCCACACAGAGTTATTCTTGATGTTCCAGTCCCAAAGGATTTTGCATCACTGGCACAGGGTGAAACACCTTTGCTGGTGTTTCATGGCTAGCCTGTAATCTGGATGGATCAGGGAACGCTGTCTTGCAGCTCCCTGCAGCCATATAACATGAATTTATTAACCACAGCCATATACCTGTATTTTATTAAAGCCATGAAGGCAGTTATCTATGACTCCTTAGAAGCCTCACACAATCTTACTGTTTCTCCTCCAGCTGTGTCTTTTCTGACAATAACTCATTCCCAAATTCAGGATGCTTGCTTCCTCTGAAAAGATAATCTTTATTGTCAAGCCAGTGCTGCACAGTTGATAAAGCAGCCCAGATTATAAAAGCTGAGACAGATAACCTCTGCAAGGACAGAAAGGGGAATAATATTTTTCTCTCTAGCCCGTGCAGTTCCTATAACTATCCTGAGGCTAAAGCAAATGATTTATAAAGCGTGAGACTATGTGAAAATATGATTCTCAAAAATAACCGACATGACCATCCCGGAAGATGCTGGGTCCTTGTGTTACGTATTAATAGGCACCTTGTATATTCATGGCCTCCATGGCCACAATGAGAAGTAATTTGTTTAAAGGCTCACCAGAATTAAACCAAACTAGGTATATTAATGTTTACCAATATAAATTGAAATGTAAACAAAAATTATAAGATCTTACCTTTTTTCCTAGCTAGAGAAATTAATAGGATTATGCACAAAGTAGATCAGAGCAGACTTACATTCTTGGTTGTTCACTAGAATAAATATCTGTAAGGAACTATATCTGAAAGTTCAAGTTGAGCCCTCACACCCAGGAAACCACAATACAGGCAGTAAAGCTGTAAAAACTGCAAATAAAGACCCATTTTGGCCACAACGATGCAACGTAACCTCTTTGCCATTACAGAAGCAAACCTACTACTGAAGCTTGAGATGCAGGCCCTGCCAGCGAGAGTAACCTCTGAACAATGCACCCTTCCGGCCATTATAGCAATGGTGATGTTCCTGAGCGAAAGGAGCAGAGAGACTGTAAACACATGATCAAACCAACCTTTATGTTTGTTCCATTCAGTTCCTAGATGAATTGCATTCAATTGTTGCCACTGGTTACGAAATGTTTAAAAATGAATTTCAGTTATTGGAAAAGAATTTAAACTTCACATAGATTTTCGTGCCATTGACTTTTAACATTACATGAACTTAGGAAGAGGTTTTTTGCTTAGTCAACTAGGGAGGTTTTTTTTTAAATTTACGATTATGCATATTCCAGTGTGTGCCATATCATATTGGACCTTCCCAATAAAAGGATGTATTTGAAGCCTGAAAAAAAGCTCCTCAGTGCCTGCTTGTACATTTAAGATTACACATTCAGTTCATGATAATGGAAAGCACTCAAGCACAGCATGTTTGTGACATTCCCTTGTAGCTTTATATGCTTTGGTTCTTCTAGAAACATCACACCAACACTAATAAATACAGAACTGATGCATAAGTACAGAGCTGTTAACTAGTGCATATTTAAAAACAAATATATTTTCCTTTTTGAAATTCCTCAATACATTCCAGTTCATCCTTTCCACTTCACCTGTGTCAGGGGAGCAGCAGAGGCACCCTTGCCTTGGTTGTCATCTGACTCAGGGATGATATTTAGGGCATCACTCTGAATGAGAAAAAGATTGTTGTTAAACTGACTTTTTTTGTGAACCTCTATGGTTTCAACAAAATTTCAGTTGATATTTTATTCAGCACCGTAAGAATTATCCTTGACAACCTTTTCATATATTAAAAAAAAAAAGAAAAAAGAAAAAAAAAAAGCACCATCTTAGCAAATACATTGTCATTTTGATGCCTTAACTCCAGACTGTTGATGCAAGGGAAAACTTGTAGTTGAAACTGGGTTCTAGCAAAATAGCAAGTTCTGAGAGCAGCTTAAGCAAACTGAGCATCATCACATCCAGATGGTAGGACAACTTCAGACTGCATATATAATTTTAGCTTTGAAATGCACATAAGTGCTATCTTAACTTTCCTTTTTTTTTTTTTCCTTAGGTATATATCTAACTCTAAAAATTGTAGCCAAAGTGCAGTTTCCTAGGACAGAACATGGTCCTCAGTGAGACAAGAGAGGCATTCAGGAGACTGAACTTTTTTTGGTGTGGTGTTGGTAGGAGCTGTTGGCACCAAGCACATAAGCAGCAGCAGCATTTGGTCCCCAGAGAAGCACTGTGTCACAGCCAGCACTGAGGAGATATTGAGATGTGTGAGCCCTGTTCTGAGGGTACCTGAAAACTAGGATAAAGGCAAACAAACCAACTACCCTGCAAGACTGAAAATACAAAAGGGGTTAAAAGTGAGATGAAACAAGCTTCAGCCAGACATCCAACTGATGCCATCTCTCAAATCAGTAGCTGAAAAGAAGGGCACTCTGCAAGGATGTGTTTTAGTTTGTGGTCATGCCTCCCTGGGACTCGAAGGCTTTCTTTCCGCCTCTCCTGTTGCCTGCAATAGGAAGAAAGCCTCGAGCTCCAGCCATCGCAGCTCAGTCACTGCAGTACAGTTGGACAGATCATTCAAAGCACTAATCGCTTGATTTTAAGTGTTCAGCACTACAGACAGATTTACTGGCATGGTATTTGTGTTGGGGGCTTTTTTTATTTTTTTCCTATCCCCACATCTCTGTAACCCAGTTAATTCCAAATAAAATTATTCTTTACTTTGGCTTTTGTTGAATTCTATCCTAAATAACATCTGATACAGCAGCAGTGTTTATTTTGCTACTGGCAAAACACACTGCAAGCCTGGCCCCAGGCCTGCCAAAACAACCTCAACAAGCTTATAAGCTCCTGAAGCTGCTGCAGGCTTGTCCAGTGACAACTGCTGGGCAATTTTCTTCCTCAGTTCTTATATTTATGGTGGAGGTTGTGGTTTATTAGAATTGCATAGAGCGTGTTCTACATTACTAGAGTTTTCCTGCTTTTGGTTAAATGGAAATCCCCCTTCTGCAGCACAACAGACTATTATAGGTGGAGTTGGGGGCTTGGTGGATTCTTTTGTTTGTTTTATGGTTAAATTCTGGAACACTACCTGATGGGATTAAAAAAAAAAAAAAAGAAAAGCTCAGTAACCATGGAAATGGAATAGAAACAAAGTAAAAACACATCATGCACCCCTTCTCCCCCCTCCCCCTTTTAAAAAAAAACAACCCAAAACTGTAGACCTGTAAAGCAAACTAGTGTATTTTTACCCATACACCTCGGTTTTAGCACTTCACGTAAGAAATCAACACAATCATTCTGAGTAAGATAAAACACTACTGACATCAGTCTGCTCCCTAGAACCTGACAGTTTTATTTTTTCCTCTCATGTTGAGGGCCACCATTCCCCATTACAGCTGCCTGTAGAAAGCCTGGGAGAAGAAATCATTAGCAAGGTAGAAAAAAAACCTGGAATTATGCTACAAAATCTGCTTTTTCAGCCACGTAACTCAGGTGGTGGGGCCCAGTGGTTTATTCCATCCCTTGCAGCAGTGCCAAGCCATCCAGACCATTCCACAAGCAAACACCTGGGCTGTAGGATGAGCACTGCCAGGGATGACCACCTACCTGCACCCACTTTGCCAAACTTTACAGTACAGAAATGAAATTTAGAAATGACTTGTAAAAATTAAAAGAAACACTGAAGCAAGCGAGTAGTAATAGAAAGCTTCAGTATCTTGTCAAGAAAAATAAAATTACAAGATCCCTTTCAACTCCATTCTTCAAATACCTGCAGTTACTTATGGTGAAAAAATACTTGTGTCGTCGCCCCCACCCCGATTTGTTTGGCATTTGTTAATGAGGTTGCAGCGCCATCTCCTGGAAGAGAGAACTTCATGGAATTGCTCCTCTATTTTAATTTCCATTTAACTGTACTCATACAGACAGCTAATAGACTAGACTCTGCCCTGACAGTGTAACAAGGTGAAGTAACCAGATTGGGGGGGGGGGGGGGGGAAGCCCTGTATTAACCTTTTTTTCCTTACTGTGAACTGTTACAATGAATATAGGGAGACAATGAAGACATTGGTTTTAGCTATAATCCTTTGTGAGGAATCATTTATGTTCTATTTTTAAGAGGCAAAAGGTTTACAATTATCAAACCAGCACCGGTAGAGCACAGACCTGTGCAAACAGATTTGGCCATTCGTTGATCCAAATAGAAATTAAAGGTTTCTAGTTCAAGTCAGAGGGTATAAAGTCAGAGGGTCCAAAAGGCTAATACTACGATGAAATTAAAATACCACCAATGAATTATTTTAGCTTTGTTTGATTTCTTTACATAGAGAAATTAATAGTAAGAAAACTACTTTCATTTTAGAATGCTTATCAGAATTAATTTTAGCTTTATTTTAAAATAAAATATTACTATGTGGCTTTATGCAACACTTAGCATTGGAAAAAATATCAAAGATTTGTGGGTTTTTTTCCAGATTACAGAAATAACTTCCACACATGCAATAGTGTTTACTCACATCCAGGAGGAACTGTAGCTTCACAGAATTGGAACATTGAAGGAATGAAAACAAGAGGAAAAGCTCAGTCTCAGATACCTGCATATACATCAACACAGGTATCTAGAAGACGTGTTAATCTGCCACTTGGAAAACCAGAACACACTAAGAATTACTAGCAAGCAGGAATTTTAATCCTGCAGCTATATATGATGTTAATATTATGTACTTTGTTACACTCATGGTGCATTCTGAAAACTTTATGTGCCATAAAGAATGTGCTTTATCATCTGGGGTTACTACTGAAGTTATTGTGAAGAAACAATAGTTGTTCCCAGGAGCATTAGTTGTGTATCATCCCATTGTACCCAGTGTGTTGTTACTGCTATGGTCATCTGAGGACAGTGAAAAATACAGTTACAAGGATTAAAATATTTCACTTATTTAACACACATTTAAGGCTCTTAAAAGGGTGCAAAAAGGAAAAACTAGTAAGATCATAAAAATAACTGTCATGTAAGTCTTGGGGCATGTCTTCCACCAGATAAACTGTAGCATCTGCAATCACTGACTTATTGATAAACCCTTGTCAAACGGGTAAGTTGGGGCTACAGGAATACCTTGTACACAAGGCAGCGTCTTGCTTTTGAGCACAAAAATAACCTTCAGCAGTGTGCTGTATTTACCAACATACCATAGTGTATTTAGTGGTACAGCCAGGCAGAAACTTGGATTTTTCTTTAGCAAAGACCACAGAGAAGCAATGAAGAGACTTCACTGCAAACAGACTCTTCTTCAGCCACACAATCAAACAGCTGCAAGAACAGATTTATCAAAGATGCTTCTGATGCTGTTCTCAGATACTGTACTTTTAATAAACCTATTTCCACTACTTTGTCAAAGAAATAGCTGGTCTGCAAAATCAAGTGCATTAACCATGACATAGTTGTAGTTAAACATCGTACTCTGCAGACCTCTGATGTTTCCTAGGGCTTCTCTGTTTCTGTAACACTAGCTTTGTCAGAAGTGAATTCTGCTTTTATTGCTATAGGCTGAACTCTGGACAAAGAGATGTATGCAAGATTTAATCAAGTGAACCAAAACTGGGTTGTGCAGTGACATAAACCAAACATTCACAACAAAAGATGTCATCTGTTTACAAACCTGAAGTGCATGTGCTTGAATATTTCTTTTGTAAACAAACAGTACAGCAACACAGAAACAAAGTGGTGACACTTCGGGCTAACTTTTTAAATAAATACTTTTATCTTGTATTATAGTCTTTGCATTTTCTAAGCACTATCCAGAGAGATTTCTCCTTCATTTGTTCAAGTATTCGTTGTAGTCTACAACAGTAGCAGGTTACTTCCTGAGAAGTGGTCTCCTTCAAAGCTGATTTAAAGAGGTTGCTGAATAAGGCTGCAGATACCCACCCCCCAAAAAAAACCCCCACACCCCACAAGCATTCTTGATTCAAGTCACATTTATACACTAGACCATGTTAAAACTCAAATACATTTCTCTATGTTCATCTCCTGTTCTCCCATTTGCTCTTTGCCGCTTCCAAAGGCCAAAGGAAGGAGGAACATCTGACAATTCCTGCAGAATGTTTTAGCTTATCCTGGGAATTGTGCATTGGGGTTGCTTGCTTTACTTCATTAGTTGATATAGTAGCATTTTAAAGTTTCCTTTAATGGAAATAAATTTATTGGAATTATTAGAAGTATTAATTAACTCAGTTTCATCTATTAAATGCCGTCAGAGGAATTCTTTAAAGTTGTATTATTTAAGGTGAATTCACCAAAAGGAGATTGGTGAAGCAAGCCCATTTTTGAGATTAACCTTCCCTTCAAATGTAATTGTGCACTTAATACAATTACAAACAAAAATACAAGTCAAGAGTATTGCATCCTTACAGCCAACCAGACAGACCTGCAAAGAAGCAACTCCACAATCTCAGGTAAAACAAAGCCCCCTTATATCTACTTACCTACCTGTTGCAATGTGAATTGAATGATGAAGTAGACATGACTAGATTTTTTTTTTTTCTGCACCATATAGTCCTTTTTTTACAACACTGTATTTTTCTCAGCACCCATACTACGCACAACTAAGTGCCCTCACTGTATGTGTGTTAAAAGCACATTGCAAACTTCTCTTATTTCTGTGGTCCAAAATGTACCTCACTTACATGATGTAGATAAGCAGATAACATTTATATCTGCGTTGTGATGGCAGCCTTTGGGTTGGTCTTAGAACAGGTATGATTCTTCTGAGTGATTCCTAGAGGTTTCAAGGAGACATTTGTTCTCTCAACTGGAAGGTCTGATCCCACAGATATACAGCACTTTACACTATTTGGTTAGCCATAATAGAATTGTTTTGTCACTAACATGAAACCTAGGACAGCAAACAACAACAAACTACTTTGACCAAAGAAAGTGCATTGTCTTTTGCAGTGCTCTTCTTGACTGCCTTCCATACAAATGCCTAAACCTGCCAATGGATGGTTTTCTTTCCCATCCTTCCATGTGTTAAAAAACATAGGGGAAAATAAAGTCAGTTACCCAACTGATTCTGTACTGTTCCCAAACCATCCTCCCTTAAAGGGAACTTCAGTATTTTGTTGATAACTAAGCTATGAAAAGTCTTGGAGCAATAAATGCCTAATGACACCAGACCAACAAATATCCATTTGCTGAACAGCAATATCATGTAGATTCACATTTGTAGGCAATAGCCTGCCCTTGGCCTCCCTTTAGCTTTAAGCTTCCTCAACCAGCCATGTTCAGTCACCTAATAGACCTGAAATAAATCACTCATGGACAACCAGAAATTTTTACAATTTCATTTGTATGATTATATCCGACTGTTTCAACCTGAATACATCTATTCAAACCATTAAAAAAACCCACCACATCATTTTCTCCATGGATAGGTAACCTCTCCTTTTTTCCTTATAAAACTCTACATGGAATGACTGAATGCATAAGGCTGAAAGCCACTCAACCAAGTTTCCACTTCAGAATTTTCTTTTCCTGGAAAGATTTAAAATAAGAAAACAAACAAACAAAAAAACAAATAAAAAAATTTTAAATACCGATACCACTACAACACTAAAGAACTGTGTTTTTTCTGTTAAAAAGAGCTGAGAGCAAGGGAGAACTGAAAAAAAGTAATTGTCATCCTCTTATAAAGTGACCTGCAGTTAAGGTCATCATACCTACATATATACTTTCCAAAAACCAAAGGAGAACAGTGTATAATATTCTAAGTCAAGCAACTTTAAAATCTTTCATATTATCTGCCTGAAAGTACTAGTATTCTACCATTTTACTAGAGCTGCAATCAACCCACTTTATATGCCAAAACTGATACCATGTGAGAAAGCAACACACACTTCAGTATTTCACATTGGCTGCCTCCTGTTAAGGGACTAAAATCAACCATTTCATCCATCTGCAGCTTCAGTTCCACATTTCTAATTTTGATGATGACATGGTTTTTGTAAACAAGTCACGATTCACATCAGAGATACAGGTATTCAACCTACAGTGTTAAGAAAAACAAGAGCTCAGTACAACTCAGTCACTTTAATTTAATATCTTCATCCTATTAAAGACTCATTTGATCATCTCTGTATTTGAAAAAAGTGTTTAAGCTGTTTGAAGAGATCAGGATGAGGGAAAAAACTGTTTGGGTTTTTTTAAAAGCTGGTAAATTTTTACCCTTCTGTTGAAGGTGGCTAACATTTCAAAGTTTGCTATCTGTGTGAAGATCAGTAGCTGTGAAGATCAGTAGCTGTGGAGTGAAAAAGAATCAAAGTAGCTCCTCCCATACATTTCATCATTAGGCAGACCTCTGCATTAAAACACAACACACCTTCTTAGTGGTATGTCTGGTCTATAGCTGCAGATCATTTGATACAGTGCAAGCATTAAGAAATTGAGGGGCAAGAGAAAAATTTACGTGAAGCCATATTCTATTAGCTGTGCTATGCATGGAACAAGTTTTATTTTGCCCTTACATATGTTTTAAAGGAAGAGTGCCTTTTTTTTTTTTTTTTTTTTTTTTTAGGTCTACTGAATTTTCACTGCAGAGGAGAGTGGTTAAACGAACTTTTAAGCACAGCATCTCTCTTGAGAAGTCCCTCTGTAAAACAGATAACCACATGCAATTCATGAAAGAATTGTCTTCATGCAGAATGGAAATGTTGTAGATATGGGAGATAAACCTGAGCCTTCTAGCAAATAACCTTAAGAACGGGGAAAAGAAAAAAAGGCTTCTAGAGGACTTGAGATTACAACTTCAAGAATCCTGAGGAAGGGTGGCATCCAAAGTAACATTAATCAGATGATTGAGTCCAACATTCATTCAGCTGAAGAAAGGGTTACATATGAAGGGAAAGCACGTGTGAAGTGCCCCATATGAAACCTCATATGAAGGGAAAGCATTTCATCAGAATAAAAGAAAGAATAATAAAAATAATTAAAATATTTTAATTCCTTCAGAATAAAATAATTTTCAAAATTACTATGTATTCTTGTCAAAACACCTCTGATTGGATTTGTTTTTTCTGTAAGGAAGCAGCAGGCTGTAGAAATTAGCCCTTTAGTTCTGGAATTGCAGAAGTTCATAGCTTGACAATTACATTTTTTTTTAGCCCCTTCTGTATTTCCCATTCTTCAAAAATGCAATCAAAGGCAGACCATAAAATAAAGTAGTATTTTAAGTCAAAATATTCTCACTTTAATATTTCATTTTCTCTTTTTCAGAACTACATTTCAGGTAACATCTGTCATCCAGCCAGTGTCTGCACAGTTCTCCGAAACACTCATTTCTTCTCTGGTTCAGGGCTATGTTCTAAACCACACTACACAGACTAAAAGCAACAGAAACCCTTTTGTTTGTTTTGGGGGACGGATGACCTTTGAAGACAGTTATCTTCTCATCAAAGATTATTGTGGAAACATTAAAACCTCATGGGGTGGAAACAAATCTAAAGTAGTCTCACTCCCTACCAAGACAAAATTGCCTGATCCTCACAAAAGCACTTCTTGTAGAAAACTTCCATGCTTCACCAACAGTGGTCATGGAAGATTAATTTACTTCATTATTCTTAAGAACTCTGATTCCCTTCTCCTCCCTCAAACTCAGATACAATGAAAAATTATAAATGGATACCAACGAAAACATCACATTTAGTGTACGAGCTGTAACTCCACACTGAAAAGTTCTTCTAGAGCAGGGGGCAACACTCACTGTCACAATGCCTGCCAGTTCATGTTCAATAGCACAGAAAGCAAATCTTTCCACCTCAGAGCAAGGAGAAAACAAGTACAAGAAGAAAGTAATAAACTGACACTTTTTCATTCTTTGAAATTAATTTTAAGAAGAGTAACAACAAGAAAAAGTACTTTTTATCTGAAGTTTAGAGCAATGGGGAATTAAAACCCAGAGGCTGCAGGCTTAACCATTTGGTATTTGGCAGAAACAGCTGTCACTTCAGTCAGAAGGCTGGGATTAATAAACCAAAACCAAGCGCACGCACACACACACTTCCAAGGCCACATGCTACTTTGCTTTTAAAGTCATCTCAAGGGGAGGTGAGGAAGGGGAAGTCCCATATGACAATGGCTGCTCAATAACTACTACTAACCAGCCCACCAGAGCATGGTTACCTTCCCCCTAGCACCATTAGTAGGTATATCTGTTAAACCAAATGCAACAGTAGAGGATATGAACTTTCAATTCATATTCTTAATTTGAGTTGAAGTGTTAAAATAATCTTTCACTGGAGAGAAGCAAGCTCTCTACATTCATACATAACTGTTTTGTTCAACTCATAAAAATACAACCTGCAAGTAATTCAGCTCTTTTTATTTTGTCAACTGCTATATTAGATGTAACATTTTGAAGGAAAATTATATTAAAAAAATATACATGCCTGAAGTGCAGTGTTTTTAAGGTACTTGTAGTTTTCAATTTATAATTTTAGAAGATACCTCCCTTGCAAGGATGACAAGATTTTGTCATGGAAAATGAGAGCATTAAGTACTTTTGTAATACAAAAATATTTAAGGGCAGGAATCTACTATGCAAGGACTGGTCAAACATTTCTATATTATGAGCAAGCTTATTAATTGGTCTCAATTGCTTGTGTGCAAAATGATGAAAACCACTAAATTCCTATCATACAAAAAACCTTTAAGAGCAGGCTTTCAGAATTCTGGTTTTGTTTTAGTGAGCATAATTTCATATTTTGCTTTCAAGTATTTAGCATTTAAAGAACAGCTACAGCTATTCCTGACATCATCCTTAACAGAATTGCCTGGACCTAACTGCACTAAAAGCATAAATACACCAGATTTATCCAAATACTTGGATATACAGCAGGGGGTGAGGGGGAACAAAACAACAAACACAAAAACCCAAAAATCCAAAGCAACCTTTCATCTAGCAATGCAGTCAGTGGAATGTGAACACCTAAGCTGGTTAGAATTTTTAAAAAAGTAAATAAATTCAGTAATTATGGTGGAGTTACATCCTTTATAAGTCTGTCTTCCTGGGTCACCAAAAGAACCAGCTGCTACTTGGAGAGAATCTGTAGTTTACAGGGAAGACAATTCTTAAATTCCCACCTGCTTCATCGGTGGTCAAAGTGAAAAATTCTCTCTTGCAAAAAAGTATTTACTATGTAACATAGATCAACCTCCTCTTTTGTCCTTAAGCCTGCTCCACTGTTAGGTACTGTAAAACAAAGCAGAGAGTATTTGCATCCACACAAGGTGTTGTAGGTAGTACATGAACACACACAAATCCCTCAACTACCAACACAAGTATTTTGTATACTTACCATTGTCACCTAGTCCATTTATGTATTTTAACCTCGCATTTCATGTTTATCATACTGTTCTCACACCTAGCTTTAGGTCTCTACAGCGTTTTAATGCACTCTGAAAACACAAAAGTTGAAGATCAATTTGACAACTAATTAGTACAACAGATTCTTAATTAGGAGGCCTGTATTGCTCTAATTGAAGTTGATGAGTTATACAGCAAGACAAAATGCACCTAATTCACAGTGCTTTTGCTACCATATGGTTTCTCTCTAAAGTCATCCCATTCTTTTTCATGACATTTAGATATGTTATGTTTAATCTCATTTATTTCTACTTCTAGAAGACAAATGTTACATTAGAATGAAGACTTCGGTGACAGAGAAAGCTACAAAATTCAAAAACTTCTACAGCACTAAAATTTTTTACTACTGAATGACTTCAGATTTATTTGTTCAGGTCCTTTAATGAAACTAAAATGCACCACTATCTCCCCTGCTTTTCCCAAGCTGCAAGTGTGTAAAGTGAAAAGTGTTCTGGTGAACCCCAACACTCCCAGAAAACTGTCTCTGGGGTCATAAAAATGTAGGTTTAGTCACATAGCAGGTTATGCCATGTATCCATATAACAGGTTTCCAAAATACCAAACTAGCTAAAAAATAGTAGTTAAAATACTAATTAACTCCTGTTAACTAGAGAAAAATCAAATTCAGATCTGACTAAAAAAAAAAGACAACTAAACAGCTGTATTAACCAAGTAATGACAAGTCTCAATTTGAGGTATTAAGGCAGCAGTTCCCTATCTTTTGCAATTGGATTTTACAGATCCAATTCAATGTGGGACTGCCAGCTATCACCTTCTGGTCCATTTCTACATCACCTCAGCATATTAGTGGCAGATTCTTTTCTTCTATCTGTTCGCTTTCTATCTCTCTCCAGTTTTATGACCATTCCTTGTTTCCAGTCTTTCCAGAATACTGCATGATGCAAGACTGCAATCTATGGTTGGTTCCATGTGCCAGAAAACATTCTGCCAGGCATAAAATGATGATCTGGCAATACTTGTCCAAGGAGCACCATGTATTAGTGCCTTAACAAAAGCCACTGGATGAAGAACAGGAGGTAGAAACCACTGAAAGAAACTTCCTTTCGTACTTTCACAACAAAAAGTGTAGTTGAATCCAGAGTTCAGGAGCCACTGAGCAGCTACTGTTGTCTTCTGCTCATTTAACCTCCATCTCATCCTATTTCCTTCAGAGCTTCTGGTCTGTCCACCTCAATTCCAGAAGACCCAATCTTTGGGAATGAAAAACCATGAAAACTGCAGGAATTGTCATATTTACTGTAAGAACAGCTGCAGGGTCATACTACTAGCATTTTTAAAAGCCAGGTTAAGACAAACAACCTTCATTCGTCCCTTCCTGGATGGATGGTCTGTATGTCGTAATACTTGAAAACTGCACTGATGTAGTAGAACTTATTTGAACTTGCATTACGAATAAACTGCACATGCTGTTTTACAGACAAGATATATTTGTAAACTTGCTCATGCAAAATTGGTGTGCACAACAGGGGTATTTGTTTTCTAATCCCCACACCTTTAAAAATTATATTTATGTCTGCTTTTTTTTGAACTGTGCCCAAACCCTCCTTTTAATATAATAAATCTTACACAGAATTCATCTGCCAGCCAAACCAATTTATGAAGCTGAAACAAAAAAAGAATAAAAAGTTATACAAAAACATGGTGCGTCTGGATGCTTGATTCTCACCCACCCCCCTCCCCCTTTTTTGTTTACAAGTAGAAAGAGTGAATAAAAGGAAAAAATAAATCATGGTCACAAAATTTTGACGTTTTAATCCTAAACATTACAGGGCAAATGGATGTTGGAACCTATTTCCATACACCATGCGTCAACTTTTTAATTCCCAAATGTGGCCAAATCCACTAAAACAAGAGTGGTTAACAAACTCTGGAAATACATTTCTGGAATAAATGCTAGAAAAGCAACAATGGGAAAAGCCAACTGTCTCCATAAAGGTAAATAAAGTGGAACAATGTGTAGATTAGATATTTTTTCTGTTTCTTACTCATAACCTGTCAATTCAGTGCATCATATGGTTCAACATCATGGTCCCCATTTTGGGCAAACATCTAACTAGTGTCCATCGATTCTAAGTTAGTGGATGATGAATCTTTTTGGATACTTTCAAAGATGGCTGCCAGCTCAGGGTTAGAGCTTATCTGTGACTGAAATTCACTCATTAATGGACTCTTCTCTGCTTCTGGAATGGTTAGAAGCGCTGCTACTGCTCTCATAGCAGATCGTTTCAGTTCATCTTGCTTTTCAAACTCCTGTTTCACTGAGTTCGCCTTTACCTGGGGGGGGAAGAAAATATTGAAATCTTTGCATAACTCTCCCTCTACACCCAACTTAAAAGAAGTTTCTCTTACAAAGATCTCTCTCCTTCCATATTACCACTTTGCACAGCTTTCAAAATGGCCTAAGCAGTTAAAAATAATAAAAGAACCAAACCAAAAATAACCACCAAACATCTACTTTTTAACAGACCTTTTACCAGCAATTTACAAATGGACTGAAACTTGAATACTGCAAGGTAAGCAGAAAAAGGTTGTAAGCTACTAAGTCAATTATCAAATCAAAACAATCATAGTAGCCAACCTGGAGATAGTAAAGTCAGTAAACATGAAACTGATATTATCACAGTACTTCCAGTTTCCAGAGAATACAATTTTTCTTTTTCTTTGTTTTTCTTTTTTTTTTTAAAGTTGACCTTTGTTAGAGCAACTGCTTAACCTTCTGTTACAATTCTCAAAGATGTTTCAGTGATAATAAAATAAATTATCATTAAAAGCAGACAAATTTCTGGATGTGAAATACAACAGGCTACAGTAATACAAAGGCAAGGTAAATTAGGCATTAAATGACTGTCAGAGCACGCAGGTAGACCAAGACAAAAGCAGAAATGGAAGACTAACTTTGACAAGACTCAGGGATTTTGTCACATAAACCAAGAAGGGGAGGGAAAAACAAATGAACAAACAAAAACCCACCAACAACAAAAATAGGACTACTTTAAACTGCCTCATTTGGATCATTCTTCATCAACCAAAATGCCTATCTGAAACAACATAAACATCCAAAGACAAGAAAACTCTCAGTATTCCAGTTTCACTATTCATAATTAACTGAGACATACAGGTTGCCTAAGTGGCAGCTAAATTTTTAAGGAACAAAGGAAATGGCATCAAAGAAATAAGAGTATTTTTAAAAAGAAGCTAACCAGTCTGCCCCTCCATTTGTAATTTAAAGAAATCTAGTACATATATGAAGGCTCACATTTATATTATTCTGCCTACTGCAGTTTATCAGCTATAACTCAGGAAATGCTGCAGTAGTACAGAAGTATTCTTCCTACATGAGTTCATTTATATTTCTACAAGACAACATAAAATTAAGTTTAAATTTAAATACCTTAGTTGTACATGTGGCACGCAAAGGTTCAACAAGTCTATCCAACCTCTGCAGCACTGCACTTGGACAAAGGGTAGACAGTCTCACCAACATTAAAAAGGTTAGCATCTAGGTTAAGGAAGAAAAAAAAAAAAAAAACCACAATTCAACAATTAGTTATGCCCAGCACATATGTTGAGACAAAATTCCTACAATGCTGTGTAGCCTTTTTAGCAACAACACTTCAATGAAAATGGCAAATACAGTTAAGAGCTTAAGCACGAGAAGCAATATCTTTACCATTTCAGTCTATTCATGCTTTGACTAAGTCACTGCTTACACAGAAAAATGACAGCTAACCTTAATATCATAGTGATCCTTCAGGCCATCTTCAACATGATTTAAGAATTCAAATATATCTAGTCTATCCAAACAGCTATCCAAAAGAGTATACATGCACTCAAAAGCTGCTTTCCTTATGTCCAACCCATCATCCACTGTATGCTTAAATGGTCCCATTTCCACCTGTCAGTGAATAAATAAAACAAAATTTAGTAATATATATATATATAAAAATCTAATTATATATATTTAGTAATGTTTTTCTTAGTTAACATACCTCTCTGATTAATTCCTTTCTGACTTTTGTTTCATTGTAAAGATGAGGAAGCACAGTATCTAACAGGTCCCTTATTAATGATGGTTTATTGTGTGCAGCTGAATTAAAGGTCACTAGGGCTACTCTCCTGACATTGAGATCTGGGTCCTCCAATGTTTTCAGAAAATCACCTGCAATTATGTACAGAGAGAATTCAACCTATGAGGATCTTTTTCATTTGCTATTTTAAATGTATCTCTACTTAGTTTTAACCTTTCAAAAAGACATATTTAGTGCAGGAGTTCATTTCAATACCTGCTGTTTTAGTGTGATTACACAAGTCCATTCATTATAATCATGCGAGAAGTTTTCACATAATTGATACATAGTATTTTCTATAATGAAAGTAGTGAAAAACACCATTGTCAAAATAAATAGCCATCAATTCACGATATTCCAAACTTTTTTCCAAAGGTAGCATGAAATTTATAACCTTTCCTTTTCTCCTTTAGTCTTAGAATATGCATTCCAAACCCCATTTAATTTCTGCAGTTCAAGAATTAGAAAACACCTCTTAAGGAAACTATGTGCATATTGATTTTTTTTATATTGACCCCTAGGTCGGCATGTATTGAGAATTCCTAAATAACTATAAAATAAGCCTACTCGGTATATACTACAGTAGCAACACTGCTCTCATGCCACTCCATCCTTAAGCATTTTCTCCATTTCTAAAACACAGCCTTGTTATAATAAATGCCTGCAGAAATTTATCACATTTTTCCTCAATGTTTGTAAAGTTCTACTAGCAACTTCCATAAGATCGAAATTTTTCAAACAAGAAAACAACAAGGTGTAAATATCAAAGTGATTTCTACATACACAAAAGAAACTAGGCAATAAAACTAAAGATGACTGAGATTTTTAAAGTACTAGATACCAATAGGGTTTTTTTACTGTATAGTAATTACATATTTCAAGAAACCAAAGGGGTAAGGCAGCTTCAGTGAGAGGACAGCAGGGGGAAAACCCACACGCATACTCAATCCTGGACTGTATTATTTAAAAAAAACAAAAAACAACCCAAAACTTAGTGATGAAAATAACACATAGGAACTGACTTCACTTCTGCACAAATGAAAACCTTGCTCTCCTCAAAACTCTGTGTTTTTAAAGATTAATCTCCCCCCCCCATTAGGTTTAGCAGCATACCTAATTTTTTACAGACATTTAAACCTGTAATTAATCCACTATAAAACATTCACCATAGCATATTAAACCTACAATACTTTGTCATACAAATGAGAAAAGATCAAAAAGCCAAGCACTGCAAACTCTTTATTATACTAATGTTACACTGAAAGCTCTGATTACCTTATCCCTGTAAAAATATATGCGCTTCCAAATGCTTTCAGACACAAGCATTATAGAAACATAAGGACCTACATTTACAATTCACCACCTGGTAATACTCACAATTCCTATGTGCACACATATTTTAAAAGTGACTGAACATCAAATATTCCTAAAACCAATCTTCTCTGTAAAGACAGTACCATACTACATCAAACTTATAAAACTTGACAAGAGCGTGTGAAAGGAAATAGCTTTTGGGTCCCATCTTCTTAAGTTCCTATCATCTTGTATTGCCCATCACAGCTTAAATACATAGAATTTTTCATCATACAACTTTTACCACTCAGAATTCAAATAAACTAGGATTAATAGAAATAACTGGCTATTATGGAAACATTTTATAACTGTTCTGACAGTTATCATTAGCTGATAATTCTAGTACTTGCAAAATATTTACTTCTGAAAACAAAATGAAGAAACTTTAAATGCAATTCTATTGCCTGAAAAACACAGAACCTATCAGTAAAAGTAAATAACTTACCTATGCAGTTCTTCAATAGTGGGTCTATGGGTTGTGGATGATCAGAAATAGTGAACTTCACAGCAGTAACCACTGAACTTCGAGCATATGAGGACCCTAACATGAAACAAAAGTGAGTATATGTAACATTAAAACAGTACAACTACAGAATTTAAATCGTGCTCAGTGCCATTCTTTTTAAAGATCTACTGCACTTAAAAGCATTAAACGAGCTGTTATTTATTATTAGCAATGCAATACGTAACTCAAGGAAATCCATGGAAAACATTTTAAACAGGAGAAAAAGAAAACCACTAAGATTTGTAATAAGCATTAAATGTTATCCACTAGAGGAAAATTCAAGTAATAAGCCTATTAGGACAGATTTTTTGTAATTTTTTTTTTTTTACAATCACACATAGGCCTACAAATAGCTCTCCTCTTTAAAGAGGCAGCATGTGAAGAAAACATGTGAATAAAGTCTGAGATGAAACTGATCCATGAATTATACACAATGATCCGTCCTAATCCTTAAAAATGTCAGAATTCTTATCTAAAAATTAGGACTACTGTAATTTATACCGAAAGGTCAAAATGTGGCAACTGGTTTGTTATTCTGTCCCTTTGTTGCTCATGCTTCTTCCCCTTCAAGTCTGTAGCTCTTTGTTAAGCATAAAGCCATTAATTGAAATACCTCTGAAAGCAGAGCATAGAAATAATTCACGCTATGTATGACTAACAACAAGTAGAAACTGTTGCGGGGGTATGGGGAGCAAAACTTGAAGGGTATCAAAAAACTTAAGCAAATAATTTGCAAAACTAGATTAATTTATTGGTAGCATAAGGCTATTTGCTACAGTATGTACACGTTACTGCTACTCACCTGATGCCAAGTATCCCTTGAGTCGTGGAAGAAGAGTCTCTGGGTCTATTAATGTAAGCTTGCCCAAACATTCAGCAACAACATTCCTTGTACCCTCTTCTGCACATTCACAGTGCTTCAGGAGTAAGGCCCAGATATTCTCAACATACGGTTTGAGACCAATCACAGATGCAGAGCTAATTATTTCTTTCAAGGAATGAAGAAGAAGGTATTGCCTCTTAGGCTGACTGGTTATTTCTTGTAAGACAAACGGCAGATACTCAGGAAGATTGCCAACGCTAATACTGCCTAATGCATAAGATGCCGCCGATTTGACTTCTTCGCTAGGAGAAGAGAAAGCTTCTAATATTACAGATTTCAGCTCAATTTGTCCACTTAAGTCAATGTGATGCCCAACTTCCCCAAGAGAAAGCAAAGCCAACAGCCGAATGGAATCCGTGGACCTTGAGTTCTTGACATCTTGAATGAACTGACCTACAACAGCTGGTCCTTCCTTAGGGCAGGCTCGAGTAAGGGCAGCAACACATTTGGCAATGGAATAGTAAGACTGCTTGTGAGTAAGTGCTGTGCTCTGCGAGTACACCGGGCCCGTTAGCATGCGCAGTAAATCCATATAGCCTAAATTATTAGTACCAGTCACAACCAAAGCTTGGAAAAATTCCAACATGGCACTCAGTGCTCCACCCTGAAGTAGAGGTGATCTCACCAGCCCAATAAGTTCATTGAGAATGGACCCACTAATCTTTGACAGGGAGGAAGGATATACTTTAGCCAGAGTTGTCAGAAAACTGATGGCCATCTGTGATACATGCATATCACTTTCACTAATCAGAGGTGGAAGCTCATCAAGGACAGCATCAATCATAGCAGCTGTCAAGCTGTCACTGTAATTCTTAATTAAAATATCTAGAGCTGAAAGAGTGCCCAGTTTCAAAGCTCTCTGGTTCTTCCTCAAAAATGAAGCAAGAATAGGGACACCTTCCCCAAGGATTGGTCTCAAATCTATCTTCAAGGGAGAACCAGCAATCAATGTCATGGCCTTCACTGTAGTTAACCGAGTGATCTCATTTTTCAGTCTCTCTAAGAAGATCTGAAGTGTACTAGGCAGGTCTGTGCCCAGGCTGTCACCAAGGCTGCAAATTATTTGACCCATGCAAGATATTGCCCTTTCTTTCACCTCCTGATCAATGTCAGCAGCCTTCAATCTCTTGATTGTACAAGTAAACAGATCTTTGATATAAGGAGTAGCATCAAAGGAAGAAGGCTGGTCTAAAGGACGAATGACCTTCACAAGTTGTTGGGTAACCAAGAGTGCCTCTGATGTAATCTTGTAAAATGGGTCTCCAACACAAGCTACAACTGGAGGTACCAATGCTTGAACATGAGGATGAAAGACTTGTGGAGAGTGATTGCAGAGGATCACATACAAACAGGACAAAGCATCTATCTTCAGATTAGAAGAACTTGATTTGTCATTCAGGGAAAAAATTATTCCTGGAAGAAAAATAAAAATGTATTTTTAGGTTAGGTATTTATATTCTGCTAGAACACTTCAATATTTCTGAAAGAAGGCAGCTGTACAGAATTTATGTTTTCCTGTTCAAAGCCTTTCTTGAATGCTTCCAAGACCCTATCACCACTTTATTCAACCAATCAGTTTTCAAGCTTCCTCTCCACAGAGGACATGGGACACTTGACGGTTGGTCATGTATTTTCTTAATTATAAAGGGATCTTAAACCTTTAACTTTCCTGAAGTTACTTCTCCTCATAACCTAAAATATTGATTTTTGAAGTTATTTTAACTATCATTTAGTTAAAATATGGACAATGTTTCGCTCTGTTGAGATGAGAAAGAAGGCAGTTTGATCTTGCAATTATGGAGCAAATTAACCTTTTATACAGAAGAAAATAAAAAAATCTCAATCACAGAGCCAGTTTTCAAGATTAGTAGAAATATGTCACTACAATATTTATATATATCTCCACAACAGCTGATTATTTAGCCAATTTATTTAAGTAGAAGCAACACCTCAAAGTTTTTGCAGAAAGCACAGTCAACCTTTAAGGATTTCAAAACTTCACATCCAGTTTACTAATAAATCTTTAGGTTAATAATGTGCTTCTCATACCTGGTACAAGTACAGGAACATGTTGTGTTAGGGCTCCAGGTAATACATTTACTAGCTCAGTCAGCATGTTAAAGCAGCACTGACGAGTCTTCACACTTTTCTCCTTCATCTGTTTGTGCAAGGCTTTCACTATGTTGGGGACCTGTAATTCATCACACATCTGTTAATTGATTCAAAAGCTGACAATTCTATCACCTTTGTTCACTGGGTGGATATATAGAAAGGTATGTGCATCCTACCCCTCTATTTTCAGTTTCTCTACAGAACTAGAGAAGTTATACAAACACTGGGAATTAAGACTCAAAAGAATTGCTATCCAAAAGAAAAAAAAAGTAACTTAACTTTAAAAGGTGAGAGGAAACAAAGCAAAACAAGATTTGCACTAATAAAACCATAGAGAGCAACAATTGAAAAGTCGGACAAATAATCAACTTAGATGACATTTTCCAGCACTATTCTTTATATTCTGGAAGTAATTTATAGCAAATCAAGTTTTATCTTGATCATTAGCGTTTATGTCTGAATTACAGAATGCACAAAATAACTATTTTGCTTTTGCTATTTGACTAAACTACATAGGACATGCAACTTTTACCAGTGATGGTAAACAATTGAAATTGGATAAGCACATTTGCATGAGTTGATAATTTCTGTTTCCAAGACTGCTGCAGCTGTCCAGGCCAGTTTACCTGGCTTGCTCTCTATGTTAGTACTACAGTAATAAACTGCAGTATGTGTATAAGGAAAAGTATGAAATGGCACATTCCAAGAACTATCCTTATGAACAGCATATAACTTCAGCGTGTCTTCTAAACAGTAACAAAAACGTTAACAACCTGACTCTGAAGCATTGTCAAAGGTGTCTCTCCTTGTTCCATTGCATCAGGATCACAAAGCCAACTTTGCACAGGTCGAGTTTGTTTTAGAAGAGAAAGATATGCATGAAAAACATCTGCTTTAACATTCTCTTCACGTTCTTTGAATCTGGCTATTAAAGCAGGCGATACAGTTTTGTAGAATTCTGGAAGCATTTCATGTCGTGTGCTAACCACAGCATCAAGACATTTAGCAGCTGCACGCCTCACTTTCCAGCTCATGTCATCATCATCACTATATTCATCATCGCTCCCTTGAAAAAATAAATTATGCATATGTTCAAGTCTAGACAATCAAAGCATCAAGTTTTATTTTAAACAATTAAGAACAAGATACTTGGCTTCTTTGCATAGGGCACACAAAAGAAATAGGTTCAAAAAACAAACATAAAAAGACTTCTAAACTGCCTGAATCACAAGGCAATTATTCTCTCTGCCCATTTCTTCATTAATTTACATGTATTAATATAAACTGCAAACAGGATATGGCAGTTCCCATCATATTTACAGCCTGAGTACTGATTTAAAGCAAATTCCTCTATTTGTGACATAAGTGACAATGCAACAATTATTAGCCAATCAAGATTTAACAATTTGTTAATGTTGCTTTTTAGGAGTAAATCAAATCATACTCTGCCTCCAGAAGTGACCAAAAAAAACCCCAAACCAATAAGCAATACAACTTGACTTTTTAAGCATTAAAGCAACAACTGTGCAGCTTATTCATTCTTACAGTAATGAGAATGTTATGCTCTGGGTTCAGATTACTTGTGTATCCAAGTTTCCATAATGCTTACATATGGCAAGGTATTGCTACCATATTAATAATAAATACACTTTACACCTTTCAGTCTAAAACATTTGTTATCCTACAGAAAAATACCAAGTGTTTTGCCATTTTTCAATGTATTCTGACTTTATGCATTAGGTAACAATGTATTACAGTGGCAAGCAGTGAGAGGCCTTTCAATTCATTAACTCATGTTCTTCTCATTTTAGCTGTATCAACCTACATGCTTCTGTCTCTTTCCACCTTTCAAGAATTCTACTTTTCTTGCACTTTATGTTCACCCTTGGAATTACTTATCTCCAGTAACAACACCCTATACATCTATTCCAAGAAGTGTGTTCATAAGGTATGTTTTAAAAAAGTACCAAAATTGAGTACAAAAATACACAAGTCATTCAAATACTGGTAGTCGGTAGTCACACCACCCAAATCAATTTTGACTGGATGATCAGATGAGTGCAGGTTCACAAGCTCTGCTCCCCAAAACTGAGAATATACCTTGATCATCATCATCACCACCATCAGCATCCATGGCATTTTCATCTTCGTCTTCATCATCATAATTGTAATTAGGATCATAGGTAAGATATTTAAGACAAATGTTTATAATAGTAGATACATGAGGATAAACTTCTTTAGGACATCTGAATAATACAAAAATACAATCAATGTCAAGTTACTTTGAAGAATTAAAATATATCTAGAAGACTTCATGCCAGCTACTATACTTTGGCAACATCAGCCAAACCAAATACCATCACTGCATCTATTTGAATTACAGAAATTCAGAAAGTAAGGTCAGAAAGGGCAATGATACTATGCAACTGGATCTGCAAAACTGGAAGGTTGCAGAGGACCAAGATAAACCTTTGGATATCAATTCTGTCATCACTATTGAACAACTAATATTATTAGAATACTTCCCCCTCCTATTTGTGTAAGTAACACTAGACAGGAGTTTCTGAAGTACACTAATTACACAGCACTTAAATTACAAACCAGACTTATAGGAACAGCTCCAGCTCAGAGCTTGCAACAATATTTTGTAACAAGGACACTGTCTCTTGACAGCTTACTACCAGATGGCACACTATTAGATCTTAAGAAAGCTTGAAATAGGTACCCAAGAATAAGTTACCTCCTAACAAAGGATTCAAAGGCTTGAATGCAATACTCTCGTAGCTCATCATCATCTACATTACAAAACTTAACAACCAAAGGAATTATTTTCTCAAGATATTCACCTGGTAAGAGAAAAAAATAGCAAATTAATTACTCTCATCTAAAAACTTCTAAATTTATAGATAATTTATATCTTTTTCTTACCTATTCTATGACCTGCTTGCCTACTGATAGCAGCAATACACTGTATATAGGTCCTAGTTGTTGACATGGAATCATTTTTAGACAGCTCTGTCAACAGATGTTCAATGAGGTCAACAAAAACCATATTGCCACAACTCATAACCAGGTGACCAAGAGCAATGATGGTTCTTTTCCTCACAGCAAGTCTGGGGCTAGTCAGCTGGGGGAGCAGACAGGTCAGAATTGAAGGATGGAAGTTAACAAGCAGTCCTCCTTGCCTTAAAACAGACAAAACACAAGCTCAAACCAATTGAATCTAGATAACTTTGTTCATATACTGTACAACAAGTTCTTTAAACATTCCCCAAAACATCACAATGATTCCAATTAAGTTTTTAAATTTAAGCTTTTGAAAGTTAAAAAAAGCATTCAAGTACACCCTCAAAGCAATAAAAATTAAAATAAGCTTAAAACTACAGTTCTCAGAAAATTAATCATCTTCAATACATTTTTTTTCCTCTAAATTAAGTTTCACCTGTACTTAATATCTTAGCATATTTTTTCACATAACTTAAAGTAATTTAAATCTAACATTTGGAAAATTGAAATTCAAGCTTTAAGTATTTATCAGCATTCACCAGCATTTTGCAAGAGGGATGTTTACCTGCTCAGCATATCAGCCATGATATCTAGTGCCTCCAGTTGAACAGATACATCTTCCTGCTTGGCTATAGCACTAGTAAGACGTCCTGTGATCTTTTTGCAAACATTAGCTGCTAACGCAGAACCTGAAAATATGAAAAAACCTCAACATTTCCATAATAAAAAAAAAAATATAGCTTTTAACACCAGAGATCCTATTTGTGACTATGGAAAGCAACCTGAACTCAACACAAAGCAGCTTTTCCCACCCAACAAGCTCGAACACCCAGTTCTAATGTAACGTCTGCTCTGCATTAGAGTTGAAAGACTTGCTGTGTAGAAACATACTGAGAAGGAGGACTTCTAAACTGTCCCATAAAATATATACAACACAAAAGGACACTGCTTTTGGCAGGGCACACAATGGAAAGTGAAGGAGAAGACAAGTCTAAAGCAATAAATGAAAGGACTATAGGGAAAAATAAAGGAATAAACAAAAAGGTAAGGGGAAGCACAGAAATAAATAGAGCCACCTCTAAAGAACAACTGTGTAATGAAAAAGCAAAATGAAATGATTTTGCACAAAAATTTCCTTAAATAATAAGCACCTGAAATCCGGCTGAAACATGGGGGGGGGAGTGGAGAAGGGGAAACGTGCACCCAAAGTATTTTAAAATTCAAGAAAAATGTCTTTGCCTCAAGTCCATAGTTTCCCCTTCCCCTCAACTGTCTAACATTCAGAATTAGAAGCAGCTCACATCAATGTAACTGCTACCCAACGGCTAGTGCTCATCTTCATTTCATGAAGCTTTTTTAATCACACTTCAGGAGTTTCGGTGTGAAATTAGTAACATTTCAATGTATATTAAATCTAGTTTATATGTATTTATGGCTTGTTCTTAACTATATGACTAAAACTAAACATAACAATTGGACAGAAAATGTGTTACCATAGAGGCTAAGAAAGACAGACAGCATTCTACATTTTGAGTAGAGCGAGAACACCTAGGAGCCTTTTCCATTAGGAATACTAGCTATATTGAAAGATTTTGCTACATTTTTGTTTGAGCTTTACCTCCACCCCAAAGTCTCCTTTTGTTTTGTACAGGCAAAGGGATTTACTTAAAATTAGCTATTTACATAAAGTTTACACATATCTCACTACTGCTTGATAAAAGCAAAAATTCCATGTGGACTTTCAATAAAGAATGTTCAAATTTGAACTTTTTTTCTAATTTAAGAAACCTCAGTCTTTAAAAACTGCATTTTCAAGGCCTTTTTAATCACTTCACTATTCTCATTCATATCCTACCTACAATATGTTAAAAGCACTTGAAAAGAAAGGCATGCCATTAACTGATGAGCTGTTCATCATTACTATCTCTTTTGAAGGAACGACTGCCTTCATTTAAAACTGCAGGTAAGCATTTCAGTAATTTAATAGGCAATTGTTAGAAACAGAAGGTACTTTCCAAAACACCAGAAACTGAGACAAGAAATCAGACCATTGATTACAACTTGGATATTTTTCTTTACAGTATACTATCAATCAAAAAGGAAGATGAGATTTAGCTATTATTACAGCCTAGAAATGTTCCACTAGGAAATTATTAAAATAGGAGCTTTTATACTTAATTTGTTATATCAAGTTCATACACTGTAATTTTTTTTCACATTAATGCAATTGTGGGGCAGTGTTCTAGTATGTAAGGAAGTGTTCTAGTCTTAATGAAGACCAGAAGGCCTCCCACCCCCCATGGTGAAAGCAGCATACCCAGCTTGCTCCCTGAGATGCCTATACACCAATGCATGCAGCATGGGGAATAAACAAGAGGAGTCAGAAATCGGTGTGTGGTCAGGGGGTTATGTTCTGGTGACAATTACAGAGACAGGGTGGGACAGCTCACATGACTGGAATGTGGTCATGGATGGCTATGACCTTTTTAGGAAAGACAGGCCAGTAAGGCGAGGTGGAGTTGCTCTTTACATGAAAGAGCAACTAGAATGTATTGAATTCAGTCCGGGGGTGGATGAGGAGCAAGTTGAGAGTTTGTGGGTGCAAATTAAGGGGCAGGCCAGCATGAGTGATACTGTTGTGTGTGTCTATTACAGGCCACCTGATCGGGACGAGGAAGCTGATGAGGCCTTCTAAACAGCTGAAAGCAGCCTTGCAATTACAGGCCCTGGTTCTCATGGGGGATTTTAACTACCCAGATATTTGCTGTAAGGGCTACTCAGCCAGCCATTCACAGTCCAGGAGGTTCCTACAGTGCATCAATGATAACTTCTTGATGCAAATGGTGGATGAGCCAACTGGGAGAGGGACAATGCTAGATATTATGCTCACTAACAAGGAGGGTCTGGTTGAAACGGTGAAGGTTGAGCGCAGCCTTGACTGTGGCAACCATGAAACAGTGAAGTTCAGGATCTTGTGTGGCAGGAACAGAACACCAAGCTGAATCACAACCCTGGACTTCAGAGGGCCAACTCTGGCCTTTTCAAGCAATTTATGAGGGAAATCCCATGGAACAGGATACTAGAAGGTAAAGGGGCTCAAGGTAGTTGGTTAACATTCAAGGACCACTTCTTCCAAGCTCAAGATCAGAGCATCCTAACATGTAGGAAACCAAGAAAGCAAGCCAGGAGACCTGAACAGTTAAACAGGAACTGCTGAGCAAATTCAAGTGGAAGAAGAGAGTCTACAGATCATGGAAGGAGGGGCTGGCCACTTGGGAGGAATGGAAGACTTGTCAAGAGGATGGAAGGAGGCAACTAGGAAACCTAAGGCCTCCTTGGAATTAAACCCTGCAAGAGAGGCCAAGGACAACAGAAAGGGCTTCTTCAAATACATTTCAGTTAAAACTAACGCTTGGGGCAACATAGGCCCACTGAAGTGGATGCCCTGGTCACAGAGGATATAAAGAAGGCAGAGTTACTGAATGCCTTTGTTTCTGCCTATGCTGCTGGAGGCCATCCTCAGGAGCCCCAGACCCGAGACCCCAAAGTCAGGATAAAGGAGTTTGCTTTGGTAGATGACAACTGGATTAGGGACCAATTAAGCAATCTGGACATCCATAAATCCATGGGTCCTGATGGAATGCACCTGTGGGTGCTGAGGGAGCTGGCAGATGCCATTGCTAGGCCACTTTCCATCATCTTTGGTAAGTCGTGGGAAACAGGAGAGATGTCTGAGGCCTGGAGGAAAGCAAATGTCACTCCAGTCTTCCAAAAGGGTAATGAGGAGGACCCAGGGAACTATAGACTGGTCAGCCTCACCTCCACCCCTGGAAAGGTGATGGAACAACTTATGCTTGATGCTGTGTCTAAGTATATCAAGCATAAGAGGGTCAATAGGAGCAGTTAACATGGTTTTACCAAGGGGAAGTCATGTTTGAGCAACCTGATAGCCTCTTATGAGGACATAACCAGGTGGACAGATGATAGTGGAGCGGTGGATGTGGTTTACCTTGATTTCAGTAAAGGATCTGACACCATCCCCCACAGCATCCTTGCAGCTAAACTGAGGAAGTGTGGTCTGGATGATCAGGTGGTGAGGTGCATTGTGAACTGGTTGAAGGATAGAAGACAGATAGTGGTCAATGGGATTGAGTCTAGTTGGAGGACTGTATCTAGTGGAGTTTCTCAACGGTCAGTACTGGGAAAAGTACTATTCAATATAGACTAAGGCTGGAGAGCTGAGCAGGGAGAAATTTAGTGAAATGTAACAAGGGCAAGCATAGAGTCTTGCATCTGGGAAAGAACAACCCCAGGTACCAGTACAGGTTGGGGACTGACCTGCTGGAAAGAAGCACAGGGGTAATGGGGGCCTGGTGGACAGCAGGATGACCATGAACCAGCAATGTGCCCTTGTGGCCAGGAAGGCCAATGGCATCCCGGGGTGTATTAGAAGGGGTGTGGGTTAGTAGGTCAAGTGAGGTTCTCCTCTCCCTCTGCTCTGCCCTGGTGAGGCCGCATCTGGAATACTGTGTCCAGTTCTGGGCCCTTCAGTTCAAGAACAGGAAACTGCTTGAAAGAGTCCAGCGCAGAGACACAGAGATGATCAAGGGAGTGGAGCATCTCCCTCATGAGGAAAGGCTGAGGGAGCTGGGTCTCTTTAGCTTGGAGGAGATTGAGGGGTGACCTCACTAATGTTTATAAATACGTAAAGGGCAAGTGTCAGGAGGATGGAGCCAGGCTCTTCTCAGTGACATCCAATGATAGGACAAAGGGCAACGGGTCCAAGCTGTAACATAGGTGGTTCCATGTAAACAAAAGGAGAAACTTCTTCACGGTGAGGGTGAGAGAGCACTGAAACAGGCTGCCCAGGCAGGTTGTGGAGTCTCCTTCACTGGAGACTTTCAAAACCCACCTGGATGCATTCCTGTGTGACCTGATCTAGGTGATCCTGCTCTGGCAGGGGGGTTGGACTAGCTGATCTTTCAAGGTGCCTTCCAACCCCCTAACATTCTGTGATTCTGTAATTCTTCAGTAAAAACCAAGTTTTTAAACTAGTAAAATCCAAAAATAGAGTCAGAGAAGAAACAACTAAAGGGATATTTGTGCCATACCATTTTCCTGTGACAGGAATTAGATCCAGTATTAAACGAACTGAATCCTTTTTGCTAAAGGACCCAGATTTTGCCTTTTTTTTTGTATTAGTAATGAAGCAATAAATCTAGAGAGTCTCGAGTACAAAATGTCTTACCACTGGAAGCTGGGGGGAGTTCTCCAATCACAGTTTTAAGGCCAATGCTTGAAATGTCACGTAACTGCTCTTTATCTGAAAGCATGTTTGTACAGAGGGTATCTACAATGGTCTCCACTTGATACTCCTTCACTTTACTCACCAAAGGACCAAGGCTGTATAAACAGAAGAAAAGTATTAAACCTGAAACCTTAAACAAACCCCCCTCATTTTGCTTCAGTATTTTTCATTCAAGTCACAGACTTAAGGTTGGGTTTGGTAGCATTATAAAGCAGAATTGTGAAATTTCAGAATCTTCAACTGGTTGGGTTGATAACTCATCTCTACAAGTTTAGTAACAAAATACTAGTTTCATACACGTTTATCTAGTGGTGGAAACAATTTTTTTCATGACTGTTATGTGTCTCAAAAAACCAGAGACCCTCTTACTTCTCACTTAAAGACAATATTCATAACAAAAGTTACCTAGCTGAAGCCATCAGTTTAGTGCTTGAACATCAGTGCCTGCTTAGTTTGCAGACAAGTAAGCAACCTTCTTAATTACTGCATCTTTATTCTACCACATTACACAACACATCAGATTCTGAAAAATGTGTTACAAGGTGGGCTATAGGAATTACTGCAATGTGCCAACAAAAAACACATAAAAAAAACCTACGTGTACTCTGAAAGCCACATCTCCCTTGTTTTGTAAGCTTCTATTTGCTGTATGCTGATCTTTCCAGCTACTCTCTCTTTAATTTTCTGTGGTGACTACATAATATTACTATCTAATTACTAATGAGGTATTAACTGGCATTCTGACTTGGTCTTGCGCACACACCATTCCTTCATTGTTTTGCAGCTGCTTCAGATGTCCCACCAAGGAAATCTTAACAGCTTGATTCTCAACAGCACCTCAATATTTTTTCTCCTGTGAAATATACTTCCAAGTTATACACATCACAGTCAAATTCAACTTCAGTCACAGTAAGAAAGCACAGAAGATTTTTTCTGACACAGTGAGGAAGTACAGAAGATTTTGAAGAGATTTTACCCATGCATTCTCAATGTGAACTTTGATGAGCACTATAGTGTTTCTATACAAAGGACTCATTTAAAATGCAATCTGATTAAGATTCTGAGGAGTGGAAAGACATGCACAAAGTCATTATTTTCTAGGAAGTATTTTTCAAAGTTTAAGTTTGTTACTGTTTTTGTAAAAGCCAGTGTCTATTTTGCAGTACAGGCATCAAAGCGAGCCTGTGCAATGTTTCCATCAGATCTGTGCTGTAAGGACAGAGTGTTAAAGTTGTCTCAAGTGCTGAGCTAAGTGACCATATCTCCTACTGCAACTGACAGAGCCAAGCATTACCAATCACAAATCATGGATGTTTCTGTGCCTTACAAGGGAGGGTCCAAATTTTGTGTCTGCCCTTCAACATTGTGTAGTGTATACAGGCAACCTTTCTACATATCAGAACTGTAAAACTGAAATACATGAAAATCAAAGTACAAACCAATGCAGAAAAAGGAGCATGTTAAAGCCAGTAACAAAGTGATTATATTAAGACTACATTAAAATGCAATATAAAGTTTAGTTTTTTCCACACTGAGCTTTAATACTGCATACATCTGCTTTTCATTAAAGTTGATTCCAACAAGGCTAACTGAGATCAGAATTTTGTCTAATGGGTTAGTAAACACCAATTTTGAAGAGCTGAAGTCAAACTGAAACCCTAGAGGAAAAATGAACAAACTTAACTTGTTACTGAAACAAAACTAAGATCAAGACAACAGAGTATAAATTTTCAAATATATGCCACTATTCACTACAAGTATGTCAGGCTTTTGAGCCTGCAATGATTTAGGACCATACGGTCACGACCTTATTGAAACATCAGAAGTATGCACAAGTTTTACAAGCAGATGATGAAATTCCTTTTTAAACAGATTACCGTAATTAACAATAAAACAACTTTCAACTAGAATATTTACCTAGTCTAACTCCATTGAAGTACAAAGGCAGTATGCTGTCCAAAGATGTTTTCCCATGCTTAGAAAAAAACCTCATAGTAATATTGGAAAGCTGTAATACATTAATTTGCACTTAAATTTTCATTGATTTGAAGCAAATAGCAATTTTAAAACTTTTAAAACTGTTCGGTCACAAGTTAGTTTGATGCACAAGGGTAAATAGTCTTTCCTCTCTTCCTGAAACTAGCCTTTCAAAGCACTTGAAAGTAACAGAACAAGCTCAAGACACTAGGAGAAAACTGGGAAGAGAATTTCCAACTTCACATTTGATTGCACAATGTAATAATGGAGTTGCAAGATCACGGTAGACAGAGCTAAATCCTGATTAACAAATATTTGTACGCAATTCTAGTAAAATTAATAAATTCAATACATCGTATTCTAATTGTACCAGATTACTGGGAAGAATCTATCTGTACTTCCTTTCAGATCTTTGTGGTTACAATGGGGGTAAAAATGTTCTGGTTTTATTTCATTATCTTTTGAAAATTACTCTGAATTAAGGGCAAGTTTCACACTAAAAAAAAAAAAGCACAGACATTAAGTCAACTGCACAAAACTGGGGAAAGAAGTCATCTATAGGCAAGAAGAAATTCTGTCCAAGCAAGCAAGATAAGAAGCTCTCATTGAAGACTATTAGTCTGAAAGCATAGTCCAAAATCCAAATTAAGTTATACCACTCAGGCAAAAACTTACTTTACACTTAATACTTAAATAATCTAATTCCCACATTATTGCATTACAGAAACCCACAAGTGTTTTAACACAGAAAAATCACTCGAGTCTTTACAGTGTAAAGGAGAGTTCCTGTCTTAATTTGTATGTATTGAGAGACGGGAACACAATGTACAAGATGACAAGCAAAATATTCTCTCTTGTTTTACTAGAAACGGCTTTGGAGTTTAACTCTCCAAGAACACAGATGGACCCTGGGTTCACTACTAGCTAATAAAACTGTCAGGCAGGCAGCTGCAAGGGAATACAGAGGTCACAGATGACTATTCAGAAGAAAAGTCTTGAGGCTATAGCATTCAGCATGAAGGCACTGAAGTTAGTTTAGGAGCTTAGTACTGTATTTGTCAAGAATGGCAGCAAGATAACCTCATGTTTAGTACCTTGGTGGTACTGCTGAGGAAAAGAGTCAAGTTCCTGCATAGCTTTACAAAATGCTGTTAACAAGGAGGTGTTATCTTTTACTTGTTGATCTATAAATGCTTAGTATTATCTCAACATTTTTTAATGTGACTTGGCACCTTGGACCATACTGAATTAACTTCTGAACGTATAGTCAAACTTGACAATGTGTTCATTCTGAACAAGTGTCTTTTTGCAATCCCCACTTGTGGTCAGAGCAACTGTCCTTTCAAGTGAGCCCTGGGAAAAAAAGAGGAACAGTCTGGCCAAACACAGTTTAGAAGCACCTACAGAATAAATGCAAACCCATGTTCCAAGTTCCTCTGAAACTCTGTCTTTGGTCTCAGAGCATCAAGTTTTCCATTCCTCCTGCTACAGAAGCACACTTGGGAGCTCTCCATACCTTTCACACTTCCTACTTTAGAAGTCTTCCCAGTCATTCCAAATCCATCCCCCTCCACCATATAGCTCACACCACAGGACAAATGTAGACTCTCAAAAATCATTGTTCCACCTGATCCAGTCACTCACCTTCTCCACTCCTGAAAGAGAGAGACAGTGTTCCAACAGCTCAAACTGTTACACAAAGCTGTTGGAGTCAGCTAGACTGGAGAAGTAGACTCAGATTTAAAAGACTGCAAGCCAGTAATTCCAGATGGGCTCAAGGGGGTGAGATCTATGGCCTTCATTCTTGGACATCTAGTAGACATGGCTTCATACAGTAGGAAAAAAACAAAATACATCCTCCATCCCAAAAACTATTGTAGATATGCCACTGCCCCTACACTTCTTTCCCAGGTCAAAGAATTCACAGTGGCAAGAGCCAATTATCATTAAAAAGCAAAAGCCAGCAAGCAAGAGGTGCAGGCAGAAAGGGGATATGGACAAAGGAGACCTATCTATTACATAAAGCAAGCCCGCCCTTGCATTCAAGCACTTGTGACTTACAATACAATAGTGACCAGAATAAGGTTCAAAGTTTCAACATTCATAGTCTGTCGCCACGTTAGGCAAACTTAAGAGCTTCTCTTTCAATGTCTGTGTTCATAACGCCTCACCCCCATGAACTCAGAATGAGTGTTTGCACTCGAGGCACAGCACTTTGATTAACACCCAGGAATATGCAATTCCCAAGACAATCACACCTACTGCTTTCCATGCCTTTCTTCACAAACTGTAATCTGCTTAGTTTTCTTCTATCCCTTACCACCAACATCCTACTCATATGGTAGATTGATGAATATCCTAAATACTGTCAGCTTGGTAATTAAAAAACACACAAAAAAAGGCAGCAATGGCAAAACATATTTACCAAAATCATACACTGAAATATTACATACAACTAAATCAGTTTTGTTCATGCACAAAACTTGGAACTAATGTGGCATCAGTCAAATTAGGCCACAGACATCTGAAATTGATGCATTACGATCACCCTAATACCACAAATTCAGGAAGATTGTAATTTATTCAGTTTGCAGGGTATTTTTGGAGATATGTAGATACCTTAAAAACAAATACACAGAAATGAACTTTGGTGCAACATTTCTAGAAGATACAGCATACAGATAATCTCAAGAGAACTGTGAACTCAGATACTGACTGGTATCTAATGAACGGCATAAAAAGAAGCCCTCTAAGTGCACAGAAATGAAGACATAATAGAATGGTTTTTCACTTGCTTCAGCAGGTTCTCCTACTGCTGCAGAAATGAACAGCTCTGACAGAGCACCCTTTGTTAAAAGCAGCCAAACCTGGAGCCCTAACCTAACACTGCACTTTAAGAAAAGGCACTGTACTGGAATCTTTAGATTCCATCAAACAGTCTCCACAGCCACTAAGCAACTGAGAGTAGGGCTTTAGACGACCACACCCACAACCTAATCTGGACATTTTACTGCTTCAATCATGTTAAATTAATATTGCAGTCTTATTAAAATAATTTCTGAGCACTGACATCTGTAAAGATCTTTTTCTTCCAACAGATAAATTTCTGATAAATATGTAAACAAGCATTTGCCAAGGCACAGATTATTAGTAAGAATTATCTCCCAGACTCAAATACATCAAGCTATCCCTGGCTGCATTCCTAAAAGTTGAAACATTTTCTCCAGTTGCTCAAGAAGCTCACAGCTTTCCCCACAACCTGATTTCACTCTTCAGCCAAGCTTTCTCTTTACAGTGTTTCTTCACCAACACATCATTAGTTTCTCTTCAAATACACACCACAGTCAGTGGCTACTCACAGCATTATTGCACTCATCTTGGTGCACAGTAAATTATTTTGCAAGCAACGCAAGCACAAATCACCTCTAACAGAAAAATAGAAATCACAATTCCAAAGTATAATGACTGTCCACAGTAGCCCAGAGAAATTCCCTGTGTTTCAGTCAACAGACTATGTTATACAAGGTAAGAGTGCAGAATCTGCAGAAGCCATTTCACGTCTGTATTGCTGCATGGTCTAACATTAATACTGTAAACAGAAGCACTAGAAAGCAGGAACAAGGACATGGACAATTACGGAAGCATATTCATGTAAAACTGGATAGCAGTATCCTTTGAAAAATATGGCAAGCCTTCAGAGTAGCAATCCTGAAAGTTTGCTTTTGATCAGTAGCAAACAAGTTTGTTATCTGGTTGTTGAGATCCCAGGTGGCAGTGTCATCCTCCTTTCACTGCTAGAAAGGTCACATCATCTGCTTTTGTCAGTTTGAAATGGCTTGTGCAGCTCTGTGAAAATACATCTTCCACATCCTAGAGATCTGCAGCTGACACCATCCTTTTATACATCAACTTTGACAGATCAGAAGATGATCTCAGCTAAAAAAAAGTAGTTCCATAACTGAAGAGATGGTAAAGACTGTTTTTTTAAACATGAACTATCGAACAACTACTAAATTATTCTGATTTAATTGTTTATTTTTTCAAATGTAACCTATGTGTAAGTAAAATAATCATAGCAAAGACTGGTCAATTAGATCCATCTGAATTAAGTACAGGAAACACATTTTTGCTCATGTTCTATATACAACCAAACCACTGAAAGGACAAGTAATTCACACCAACACTTGAAATTACAGTTTCTAGAAAGTATTAAACCAAATTTTACCTGAATTAGTCTTCAGTCCTATTTATTCAGACTATTAGTTCAATAAAGTTGACATACCAGTTATGAAATTAATTTTTAAAAAGACTGCTCAAGCTTTTCTGGCTTTTAAAAAGAAGTACAGATCAGATACAGATCTTATTATTAGTCCCTGGTTACAAACTAAGCTTTTTAGAAATTGAAAACAAACCATAACCTTTTATAAAAATCACTATACAAATACTATTGGTAACTCACCAATAATTTGTGTTCAGCCATTCAGTTGCCTATGGAAATAAACAGCAACTAGAAGATACTGTCTCCTCTAAGCTACATATATTTGAAAATAAAGGTGTTCACAGTATAGCTCCCTATTACCAAGGGGGACACCAACTCGTAAACAATCGTACTCTCCAATTAGCATGTTTTAACAACTATCAAATAAGCACATTTAACAGTGAAGAGTTAAAGTGCACAAATTAAAAACAAAAAACTGATTCAAATCACCCGTATAGTGTGACATGCAGCAGGGTGTTACCACAGCATCCAAAACGCTTCAAAGCTGCTGAACCGGATCAGCCACACAGCAGCCAATATGTGCATCATCCCGTTCACTCATGACTCACACTCACAGCAGCAAGCAGGGTTCCCTATATTGAACTACGGTCTAGAGAAGTCACACAGATAAATGCAGAAAAACTACACTATCAAAAGGAAGGAATGACTGAAAGTACTTATTTTAATCCCACTTCTCTATATATGCATTTGTTTGGGTTTTTGCACCTTTCAGTAAACACTTCACAGTGTGAAACAAATTCTAAGCATAGGGTGAAAAGGCAGAATACGAAACCATAGATAGCTGTTCAAAATGAGAAGCAGTTCATCCTCAAACTGCAACACTGCACATCGGAAATAACATGCAGTTTGGGACAGCAGAACATTACCATCATTATCAGCAATAAAGAACAAACAGCCCATCCAACACAGTATCTGTGCTTAGACAAACTATATTGCTTGTCTAATCCAGATGCAAGTATGATCTTGGATAGAGCTACAAGCAGTATAACTACTGCTGCCATAAGGTGCACAAGACACCATGCTGGACTACACTCAGTCAAACTAAGAATATGCTGCAAGAATGTCCAATAGCATTTTCTACACTGGCTGACTGTAAAACAGCCTATCAGATAAAGAAAAAAAAAACCTCCTCCAAAAAACACGTAGACAAGAATACATTTAAAATTTTACAGGCTTTTAAGAAAAACAATGTGAACAACCTGCAGTTACTGACCTACACTGCATCTACTGCCTGCAATAACAGAATCTTGACAAATACACTCCTTTCCCTTCTGTAGGGTCAAAGCTTAGAGCGGGTTGACTTTTACTCCAAGAGTTCTAAGGCAGCTCCTTAATTTTTGATTTTGTTCGGAAATGAACTGCACAAGCATCTTCCAGGGTAGCTACCCAAATATCCATGAACCTTCAACCTGACTTTTGCTAACCAAACAACATGTTTTATCCTGTCCCAAACCGGTACAATAACTGGAAGGTTCAAGAACAAAATCACTAGTATGCTTTGAAGAGATAATAAGAAACAAGTTCAACAGCATCTTACCCGATAAAGCCCTTCCTACTTACATGTGAAAGCAAGCGGCATATAAAGCAAAACCAGGAACACTTACCTGTTGATACACTTGCCTAATAATAAATGCTCTTTTAAGGTTGCTCTGAGTTGTTTTAAATCTGTTTTGTTTAGCGATCTTAAGAATCAAACCTTGAAAGAGTGATAGTCCCAAAAGGGATTCTTTACCTGCTAAAGGAATGACCAATACCTTTGCCATTCAGTGTTTTCATTGATCTACCTGTAGAGGAAACTCCCCTAAAACTGCAAATCTGTCCTCCCTTCCTCAAGGAGAAATCTGTCTCAAACACAGATACAAAGTACAAAGGGTTACCTTAAATCCTTTTTTCTTTGAGAAGGAATCTACATTAAATCAAGTACCCGTCTGATCAAAGTTCCCGCTGATAAAAAGTTCACCAGAGCATCTAAATTAATACAGTTCTAGACATATTTCACACATTCCTCAAATGAAATTAACAGCAAATCTGTAACAGAAATACACAAGTAAAGAATGACAACACAAGATATTGAAAAAACAAGAAGCTGAGAAAAATATGCTGGCTGAATTTAACTTCCCAATGAATCACACTTCCAGACAGTGCTGTAGTAGATGAGGACTTTAGGGCAGCTTGAACAGTATTAGAAATGCAGCTTAATAGTGTTCAATCTCTCCCATGCTTCAACCCTACTACTGTTCTACCAATGCTCATTTGATTGCAGGAGGAGAGCACTAAGCCAAAAGAAAGTTAAGTCCTCAAACCAGTCTACAAGAAAATCAGATAAGCAATGGTGCAAAAACAGCAACAAGGAGGGCAAGAAAGCAGAGCTGCATCATTAGCTTTGACTGACTTTAAAACTGTCATGGAACAATACCCTGAGTATAAACTGCCCTAAGAAAAGACTCTTTGGGGTGGTTTTTTTGTCCTCAAAGCATATCTGAAAGTGATGGCAAAATGGGATGCCAAAAAAAAAAAAAATCCCTTTATACATTCAAGGATGTGAATGAAAACTTCTACTGCAGTAAATTTAACACTGTTCTTTAACATTTGATTTCTTGAAAAGACTCTGTATTTTAAATAGATCTTGTAATTTAAATTAAATCAAATAATTTTATCAGTATGTCAAAGTAAACTTTAAAAAGAGAAGAACGGTTAATAAAAAGAGAAGTGGACACGTGCACATGAGCATATACAGAGTCAGCCATCTATTTTCTCATTCTCTTCCCTTAGCAATCTTTCTTTAACGTTTTAATAGGCTTTACTTGTACTTTAGGTCCAAAGTTCTAATATTGCCAATAAAGCCTGTGATATATAAGCTGTGTCTTTGCATTAACCTAAACTTCAAGATAACTTGAGAATGTACAGTAAAGATGAGTACTTTTGTACTTTTCCACAAAATGCTATTTCATACAAAGACCATTCTAAGCCTGAGCCAAGTTTCATAATAATCTACACTTCCAATGGAGTACAAGCAATCTGTTTCAAGGCCATAGAACTTAAGCTGTACCACAAGGAATTTGGAGATTAGTGAAATTTTAATTAAAAAAATCATGGCATTTTATGGTTTTTTTGTTAATACAGGAAGGGGAAGAGGAGACATTTTAACAACACTGCAACCCTAGTGAGTAGTGAAAAAGTAGTGACAATTATATTACTATACAGCTAATATTAAACTTTGGCTTTAAACTTGCACAGTGAAACTTGTGTGGTTTTGGCTACCACCATTTAAAATATTTCAGAAGTTGAAGCAAGCACTGCTTCTAAGTACATAAGCAGATGTACACTCAGGCTGTAATTTACTACTTTGCTAGTCTGATAGGGCAAGCTGTAAAGAATGTCAAGCTGAAACAAACTAAACAGCTAGTCACAATGTGAAACTTGTCTTCAAAGCTGTCCCAAGCTGTGACATAGGAAGTTCACTTCAATCCATTCCTCATGAAGTAGGACAGATGGAATATTTAATAATAATAATAATAATAATAAAAAGACGCCCTTGAGCTCACGATCAAGAAACATTCTCAGGAACACCAGAAGCTTTTTAACACAGACTTTCCTTAAAGGGCACAAAAAGTCAGAAGGGCCAAGAACAAAAAGTGATAACAATGGAGCACTTCTTCAAAGGGTGTTCTGGAAAAGCCATATTGCCTGTGAAGTTAAAATAAAATGAGAAAGGGAGGGTACTGAAGCAACAGAAGTCTCTGAAATGCAAGTAACTGCACCCTCACCCCATGAAACATTCGCAATTCCTCTAAAGCATGTTAAAACCATTAATGCAGTAGTCTGAAAGCTAGTCAAGAGGTAAGATCCATATTTGATAACCAAGATCATATATTCGCCTTTATGTTTTTATCTCTTCTTGAAAACTAGTTCAATACTACAATTCTTTCCCTACACATCAAGTACCTTCTCACAGTCAAAGACCAATGTGGCAACCACCAATGAATTACAGTTTTTTAAAATCTATTTAGCATTCAAGAATTACCATCTAAGAATGAGCATATCATTCACATACTTTTAGCAGGGACTTCATCTGCTATTTGTCACCTGAAACCCCAAATGTTAATCCTCAATGTCAACAAAAGATAGTTCTCTAAGAAACAACAATTAAGGCAGGTAGCCTACAAGTACAAGGGTTTCTTTGTGGATATCAATTTCACCATTACTTTGCATAGCAGTGTTCCATTTAAGTTTTTCTAAAGTTCTTTATTTTGTTCAGTCACTGAACAATTTTTTACACCACAGAAAAAGAATACCTACCATTTGACAGCTAAGTTTTGCACCTCACCATTTTTATCTTCCAGTAATTTCAAAATCATCTTCACCACCTTTCTTTCACTGTCATCATCCAGCTTGATAGAATCTTTCTGTAGTTCTGTCATCAAGTCATTAGTAGCCATAAACCTGATAAAAGCAAGTCAGATAATTATTGATAAAAAGATACAGGTTGTTCACAGTGCTCAGGATTCAAGAGTCTCAGTTTCCAACACTTATCAAATAAATCACATTTAACATTTGATTACTGTTACCTATTTTGTGATGCAAGTAGCATTTATTTATGGAATAAAAAGGAGAAATATTGTATTTAAAAATTAAAATAACTTTCAGTTAGGTCATCATTCTTCCCTGGTAAGAACAGCTACATGTTTTACTTCCTCTGTTTGCATCATATTCCAAATGACACCTTCCTGCATCTTAAGTAGTCCTTTCATTAGCTATGCTGATGTTGTAAAACATAGGCTTTTTAGAAGTTTTTTTTACAGAATTAATCTCTTCTCTGAGTTTATTTTAAAACAACTTCTAAGCATGAAGAAAAATATGGTGGTGTTCAAACATTCTCCAATAAAATTGACAAAAGTCAAACATTAATTAATTAAAGGGAGAAATAAAAGTGAAACTATGTTTTACATGTTTTTCATTTTCTTACCCTCTGCAGACTAGTTTGTTAGTAGTACAAACAATGGCTGATCACATTTATCCAGCCATCAATCTGGGGTGCCCCATTACAGACCAAGATCAACTCTTGAGAAATTAAGCAAATAAAATCATCAATTAATTTACCATTGAATAGCACCATCATATCCACCAATGCAAGAACACACTGAGAAACTACTTTCCAAAAATATTCCTTTTATAAAAGTTTTTTTTCTTTTCCTTCTGAAGTCTTTCTTGCAATCTGTTGTTCTTTTATAAGTGCCCTCTCTTCTCATAAGTAATACAGTTATGAATCCAGTGGGCTTCAGCACCAATCCTAACCCCCATGCAAAGCTCCAGACAATGGTTTGTAATTAAATGGTTAAGGTTGACACTTGGACTTTAGGCACATCAGCCTCAGACAGACACCACTTGAGCTCAGGTCATACTTGGAAGGCTATCTCCACAGCCTGACATGCTAGATACTCTGCATAATCTTAATATGCAATACAAGTTCCAGATGCCAGCCCGCACATAATGGACCTCAACTTGTCCTGTCTTTCAATACTGTAATTCCAGTCTAATAATCTCAAGGTGTTTTTGTTTCCTGACACATTTTTCATTCACCCCACTAGTCCCACTGAAGCAAACATATAATCTGACAGGAACTAGATGTGCCTATATACAGATGATGAATGTGAATGGCGTCAGCTTTTAAGCAGAGCAAGGAAAAAATCAGTTGATAAATAAAGGTAACAGACATATAGAATAGGAATAAGGATGCACACAAAGTCAGGCAGTACTAGAACATTCAAAGACTATCTCCATGGTGCTGCTGTGTTTAGCTCCTTTTCTTAAACTTTCACAGCCTCTCCTCACTTCTTTGGTCAACAGCTTTCATTTCCTAGCCTTAAGAGTTCACATGCACTCATTGCCTACTTGTGACAAGTTTTTAAATAAGCAGAGCTTGCACATCCTAAATGCGTCTCCAGCTTCTGAACTCAGCTACAACTGAGGAGTCCTCCTGGCAGACTCCTCCATAAAACCAAACCAAACCAAACCAAACCAACAACATAATCCAAAGCCCACAACAGTGTGGGGAAACTTTAGTTTAAAGTAGCTGGTATTTAGAAATACAGTTGAGTAGTTTGAATGTCGCCTTTTGTCACATCTGCTTCCTTTTCAGGCATGTCAAACTTTACCTGGTGCAAAGCAGCAGCATGTCAGCAGCTCCTATCTTGTAGTTATTCTCTTCTCTCAGTGAGGGCACGTCCCACAGCCACACACTAAACTGCCACCACAAATTACTGCCCATTTTAGAAATGGAGTCCAAGTTTCCAGACAATAAATGCCACAAACATTTGCATCAGATGCGTCAAGTTTATCCCCAAAACCGCATTAAATTTTACAGTGGTTACTTGAACTGTGGTTTATACTAAGCTCCTTGACATCAAGTTAACTTCACTGTCCCTCTTCAAATATCCATAAGAGTAAATATACTTACAATTACTAGCGATAGATACTATTTTATCCACTGTGCAAAACCACGATACACATGAAGTTCCACAAAATGTGTTATTGTAGAATAGCCAGTTCACAAAGGTCTATCAGCTCTCATTTTTATGGTTTGTAAAGTCCCATTGTAATCTATGCTAAGATTTATTTTTTCTTATAGTTGAAAATTCCAAAGTTGTTCAAAGGTCCTATAACAGGTATTTTCTAAGGTACAATCTCCTAAAGCAACTACAAACCAAGTTTTAAATAGAAGTAGCTGGGAAAAAAGTGCTTTCTAGAATTGTATTTCACAGGTGTGACCTACCCCTTTTATGCAGAAAATTTTAAGCTCATCAAAATTACTGAGTTGCAAATCCATTAGAACTTTTTGTAAGTCATCCTCTCCATAAGCACAAAATGCTCAGTCATGATAAAGAAAGTATTCAGTAACATTTAGAGGAAAAAAAAAGTTTTAATCAATTTTAGTACAATTTAGATAAATCAGGCAATTGTTGACTGTCTCTTTTTAGAATAATCTATATTTTTGTCCTACTTCCAATATTTCTAGACTAAAATCTCCAGCTGATATCATACTACTAAAATCTGAAAGAAATTGACAAAAAAACAAACTTGAAATTATCACATCTGTGTCCAGTGCCTACAACAGTTTGTCAAAATCAAACATGATTATTCAAAATCCAACTCTAGGGCTATTTAACCACCACCTCTGTTGTGCTTTAGATTTTAATATAACAGGACTTATTTGGATGTCAGTGTGTTGTTTACCTATAAACTAATGATGCAACAAAGCAACAAAACCCAAGTGTATTTTATGACTTTTCCCTGTCTGTATTCACATACCCTCTTTGACAAAAAAAGTTTCAAATGTGAATTTCTGAGTGCATGTCTTACAAAAAAAAAAAAAAAGGAATTATTTATAATGTAATGCTTTGCTAGAACTAATGTGTAAACTTATTAGCTCTGCTCTTCTTTAGTAGCTTACTTATACCATTTCATTTTCTGAAGCTCTAATGTTTGTATTTTATCTGCTATTAATTTATCACAAAGCAAGCAAATGATCCAATAAAAAGTAGTACTCTTGTGATATCCTAAACTCAAAAATTACAAAATTCAAAATACCAGTCCTGTCCCCATAAGACTTAACTGGACTTCTCTTTCTGGATACACAGACTTTTCAAGGTAGTACCAGATTATGAGAGGAGCACAAAAGCCCTCTGTCTACACAATGCAGTATCCAGGAAGCATGTGAGCTTAGGATGTTCACCCAGGTACACTGGGTGGCCCTCCCTGCTTGTATTTGCAGAATCATAGGATCCCTATTTTCTGAGGTTGGGAAGGGATCATCTCACTCAACCTCTGCTGCTCAAAGCAGGGTCAGTGACAGCAGGTTGCTCGGGGCTTTGCCCACTTGGCTTTTGAGCATTTACAAGGACAGAAATTCAAATGGTGACCTCCTCTCTCACCTATCCCCACGCAGGTCATCAAACCTGACAACCACTTCTTAGGTGCCTCCCGGATGCCTGGCATCTCTGCCCACGACGCATGGAGGCCACGACTTTTCAGGCACGGCTGTGCTCCGTCCTTCACGGGCTGCGGAAAGAGACCCTCCCGAGGACTTTCTTCCCGGGGAAGCAGCAGATTCGCGCCCAGCCCCGCAGGGGCGGCCGGGGAGAGAGGCCCTCTCTCGCCCCGAGAGGCACCAAGGCGGGCACAATCCGGCTTGGTGGCACCAGGCCCTGCTCGGCCCCGCAGGCCTCCCCACCGCCAGACACCTGCCGCCGCCCTGACAGTCGCGGCGCCAGGCCCGGGGCCGGCGCGGAGGCGGCCGTGGGGGCAGGGCGGCGCGGGGCCTGCGGGCCGGGGCCAGCGGGCGCAGCGGGGCGGGGGCTGGGCGGGCGGCGGAGGGAGCAGGGAGGAGAGACGGTGGCGACGGCTCCCACCTGAAGTCCTTGTCGCTGGATGTCATTTTCTCCAGCAGGTTGGAGATGTGGTACGAGGCGCTCGCCATGTTGACGGACCCGACCGGGGGGGAAGGGAGAGGAGGAGAAGAGAAGAAGGAGGCGGCGTCTTCCCGGCCTCGCCGGCTCCACTTCGCCCGGTGCGGGGGACGGCCCTCGGCAAGGAGAGCCAGAGCCGGGACCGGCAGCGGGGGCGAGGGCGGCGGGGGTAGGCGGGCGCACCGCCACCTCCTGCGGCTGCGGCTGACACGGCGGGAGGGGCGGAGAGGCGGGCAGCCGCTCGCTCGCGCTCGGCGCCGGGTCAAAGGTCGATAGGGGCCCCCTCGCGCTGCCGGCGCCTATGATTGGCTCAGCGAACGGGCGGGAGGTGCTCGCGGCCGCGTGACGCCAGAGCGTACGTGGCGCAGAGCGTGCGCGGGAAGTTTAGGCGGCCGTTGGAGAGTGGCGGGAGGGGGGGAGAAGGGAGGGGTGACGGCGGCAAACCTGACGGTGACTACGTTTCCCTGGGTGCATCTCGCCCGCGTCGCGCCCGGGACTATTGGCGGTGCACGCCGGGACATGTAGTTTGCGGGGACGGCAGGGCCTCCGCGGCGCGTTGCCCTCTGGGAGGTGGAGCCTTGTCTTGCTGCCAGGCTGGAGGCGCTCGGCCGTTGGCGTTCTTGAGGGTAGGGCTCGGCGCGGCAGGAGGCTCAGCTTGAGGGAGAGCCGGCTGAAATAGCAGGTGTAAATGAACTTTTCCAGTCTAAATGCTGACCACATCCAGAGGGTTCCCCAGCACTCTGAATGCCTCTCGGTAACCTGCGTGGGGCACCAGACACGGCGCTTTTTCCAGCGTGTCCACTGTAAACTCACGACGTACCCTGGTGTTAGGGAGGCTGCAGCTGCTGTTCCAGGCCCTCTCATACTCGCAGCTGAGCACACTCCAAAAAATGTCCGATGGAAGCCAAAAGTGGCAATGAAAAAATTAATTCT
>JANIJG010010156.1:0-73256 GCA_024611175.1 Megaceryle torquata | reverse complement strand
ACCCAAACCAAAATAAAATTAAAAAAAAAAACCAAAAAAAACAAACCCCAATAAAAAAAACCCGTGGAACCCTTTTTTCCCCCTTTTTTTTTTCCTAAGAAAAGGTTTAAAAAAAAAGGGGGGGGGGGGGGGAAGGGAGAAACCCATCTCTTTCTCAGACCTCAATTTAAACATTCTGATAAAAAAGACCATGAGAAATACTAAGGGTTCCTATTGTAATAAAGTGTTAAAAAAAGCTCTTTTTTAGGAAAGCAGAGGTTTAGGGGGATTGTACTTATTTTTTTGTGGATGATTATCATTGTTGTCATTATTCAAACAATGAGACCTGGTCACACAATGGACACGTGGTGAGATGTAACAGTACCTGTATGTAATAATTGTCAGGAACACCACAAAACCAAAGTGAGGTAGAAATAGCATGACTAGCCATGTTCGATGTTAACTAGCATTCAAAATAAAATCTTTCCCAGGTTTAATTACACTTCATACAAGAAGAGGTAACAGATTTTTTTACTCTTGCAATATAAAGTCAGATGGTGTGTTTCTACGTATTCTAAGATAAAATTAAAAGCTGGTAAAAAAATGAAGTGGTAAAGCTTTTACTGACAGCACCTCATACCCAAACCTAGCCCTCACAAGCTGCTAATCTGTTTTGCTATCAGCCCCTCTCTTTCTCATGTTATTGTTAACTGTGTGGGGTTACTTGCAGAGAGAAATGGGGAAGGAGAAAGTACCAGGGCCTTTGTTTTAGTGATAAATATCTATCTCATGGAGCAGTGTAGCTACCTTCACCTGATCACCATACGAGCGCAAGAACAGCAGTAACTCTTCTACAGCCTTTCCCAAAGGTTGCTGGCAGTGTTACAGCTCCTTGGGACTGGCTGCTGTAGCAGGCTGAGACACATATCGTGGAAAGCTCTGGTTTTATTTTCCAGAGGATGGAGCAGCTTCATGCTCATGAACTGCACCAGGAGCTGGACAAGCAAAGATGCTCTCTGAGTAACCTACTTGTGCTTCAAGTAAAAAGCTGATCCCACAGGGGGTCAGGAGGGAACTTTTCCCTTTCTTCTCTCCTCTGCAGCGCAGGTGATGCGAGTGGTGGCAGTGGGTGGGGGAGAGCTGCACCCAACTCCTGCTGAAGCACTCCCCACGGCCAGCGGGGTACCGGACACTGAGGTCCGGAGGTTTAATCCAATAAGGCAATTTCTACATTACTTTACTAACAGCATTCAGGCATTTAGTTAGCAGAGGAAATGCTGGCGGCGCATAGGATGGTCATTAAATTATTTCCTTCCTTTCTTTTTTTTTTTTTTCCCCTCTCTCATTAATTTTTTGCAGGCTCTGTCATGTAATGTGCTCTTTCATTTAATTATTGCAAACTAGCTGTGTGATTCATGTAATTCTTAATTTTATTGGAAAGAGGTGAAATAACTACCTTCACTGGAAGTTCAGATTTTGTTTTTTAAACCAGTCCTAGTCAGACAAAACCAATGAGAAATATAAGTTGCCTGTTTTGATGTCACTGCAGAAAATACTTTTTTTCCATTTTTCTTTTGATAAGCAAGGAAAAGAACACAGGACATGAATCTCTCTGATGCAGTTACAGAGCTGAAATGATATTAAACAAATGCCTCAGTATTTTTTTGTGTGTTTTTTTTTTAAAGGGGGTTTCTATAAACAATTATTTTTATAAAGCACACTTTAGTTTACAATCTTTCATTATAACTGTTATAAATTTTTTTAAACAACCCGAAATGCGTTCCATATAAAGAAATGGCAAGTTATTTAGCTATCAAGATTTTACATGTAGTTTTCTTATAATTTTTGTACAATTGCATAGACGTGTAAAACCTGCCATTGTTAACAAAACAGTAACAGACTTAGGAAACTACTGAAATCTACATTATAGTACCACTACCCTTCACAAAAATATAGATTTGTTTTCTTGTAAACTCTTACAGTCTAATCCTCTTTGTAGTATGAATATTATAAAAACCATGCGGGACGCCTGAAGTTGTAAAACACATCTTGCTATTCTAACACCTTGTCGTCGGTCATCACTGTCACTAAGGTTTCCATCGCTCTTCCCAAGTCGCCTGCCATGTGGAAAAGGCTCCCTACATTGTGGCCTGAAAAAGAAAGTCAAAGAAGAGGAAATCAAGTGAAGAAGACACGGAACATTTGCTAGGAACATTTTACAGACAAGGCTGAGCACCAATCCATCGCTCTCCATGTACCACTCGTTGCTGCCCCAGTGGAGTACGCAGGAGAGAACTTTTTTCAAAAGTCTCCTAGATGAGTTCAACACGTTGTCGTTAGCAGTTGTTGCCAGTCGTACAGAACACTTCACAGCAATACTGGTTTGAACAGCCATGGCAAACTGTGTTGTCAATAAGCCAGCAGGTTAGTGTTCCAGCAACGAAGGTGCACCATTACGAAACTTCACCAAACGTAACGATTAAAACCAGTGACATCACAGAAAAGTTTCTGACTTGTGCTGCAAGTGTTTGACAATTCAATGTTCTATGAAGGAAGAAAACCAGAAACAATCGCATCAGCGGTAATTAACTAAAGCACTACACTCAAGAGGCCCCAGCAGGATACCTGCACAGACAGGTAATATGGTGACCAAACCAAATGGCTGCAGTTTATTAAATCATTTTAAAAATATCCTTTGCTTTTCAGGCAGCAGTGCAGCAGAAACAAAGATGCCACAGTTATCAAGTAACTACTATACAGTGGTTCACTTGTGCATTTCTCCTCACTCGTAACCTCTGCAGTCTTAAAACTGTATAATCCCAACACATGGTCTTCATACACAGATGTGATAAATAAACACAGAGTACAGTTCTGGAGATGAAACCTGTAACAACTTCCCATGCTCATTTTATGACCGCCACAAAGGGAAGGGAAAGGTAGCAGTACTGATCAGCAGCAGTAAGAAATGGTGTTTACACAATTAGAGACTAAGCCAGTTTGAAGGTAGGGAGATTAAATTGCCAAGAATTGCCATTTTAGGCAGTTTGCATATCTTGCCTGGTCTCTAGCTGCTGTTCAGAAGAGCGTGGGTGGCCTGTGTCAGATCTGCAGCCCTCTAAGCCTGTCTCAAATACCCTCTTGGCATCTCAGAGATACCATGATTTAAACAACTGAATCCCATCTGGAGTCTCCCTCCTGAAAAAAACATAGCAGGAGAGGGAATATGACAGATATCTAGGCACTCTGAAAGATGAGCATCCAAACAAAAGACTAAGTGTTCAAGATTTCTTGCAAAGACAAGGAGGAATGAGCAGAAGGAAATTATACTCCACACAACACTTAATTGTATTACTGAACTCATCACCACAGGCTGATGTTGAGGCCAAACACATAAGTGAATTAAAAAAGGAGTTAGAAAATAAACACTGAATAAAGATTTATTTAGAAGCAAAGAAGTGCACATGACTGCCAACTCAAGAAGCCCCCGAGCTGCAGAGTGCCAGTAACTGAAAGCATGCAAGGGAGGCAGTATTACTCAATAAAGATGTAAGTTGCTATGGCCTGAGGGGTTTGATTTACTCCCTGAGAGTATCTGTCTGGAAAAACATGGGAGATGCAACATAATCTACCCACAACCCTGCTTCCCAGGAACGCTTTGTGTTAGCCTGGATGCCAAGTCCTCACAATGGTCCTTGAGGAAGGAGCACCCAAATGAAGAAAGGACACAATCAGTGTATCCAGGGTAGACATTTAATGCAGTCCCTACGTTTAATATGCCTGAGTCTGATTGCTACCACTGCCCACCTGCACAGTGGGTGTCCCTCCCCACACAACTGTCTGCTCTATCAATCTTCCCTGTGGGGCAAATCAAACTCACCATCTTCTTCCAAAAATTCAAATATTATGGTAGTCACGTATTGTTGACATTTCTACAGACCATAGGAGCTTGGATTGATGTTATTTAATGTTCATCAGCATTTACAGGAGAGGAAAAAATTACCTGAGAAACATCCAGAGAAGTTTGTTTCTTCTGGAGAACTACTACCACCACTTACATTCAAACAGTACCTTTTAAAGTTTTGGGTTTGTTTTTAAAAGGTAGCACTCGTCACACAAAACACAGCCAAATCTAAATGATAACTACTTAACCAGCTGCCCATTTGATACTGAGCTGTGCTGTTCATGGCACAGTTGGCCAGGTATTGAAACAAAGATTCTAATCTAGTGTCATTTTGCTAATTGCACTGATGCAAAGAGAAACAGATGCATCAAACATCAATTTCATCCATAAAGCATTACTGTATAGTCATTCTATTCATCCTAAGCAAAAACTGGTAATTTGCTCATCAGCACGTTGAATAACAGCTTAGGAAGAATTTCTGCGAAGTTTTGGTCAAAACATGGTTTAAAGTAAAAGTATGCTACCACATTATTTTAGATGTAAGGGATAACCTCTCTTACTGGCACCATGCAATTGAGATAAATCCAGAGACTTAGACCATGGAAAGTGAAAATCTGACAAAGTCATACGAGAGCAAGAACGTATTTTAGATGGGAGATGCTTTCTTAAACAGAAAGGTAACAGCCACTGGTTTGGTCTGCTTAGTTGAAACTCTAGTGTGGCTCAGGTACATTTGTAGCCTGTGCTATCAAGGCTTTATTGGAATAACCCTGGTAAAACTGGAGTAAATGGCTTTCAAGAATTCTCTAGGCTTTAAATAGTTGTCTTTTTCCTTGTCTGCAGCAACCTACAGACATGAGACATGGCAGTGGTGAAAGTCCTAAGTGGCTTGCCAGCTGTGAGAGGCACTGCTGCTGGCAGGATCATGGTCTCTTTTCAGATTCGTTGCAATCAGTTGTTTCGAGGAACACCTATGGGACTGCTGGGCTCTTCAGGGCCTCCAACACCACTCATTCCCAGCTGGGAAGAGTGGGCACCCTTCCATGGACTTAAAGCAACCAAAACTGCTAAACCCCATCCTCAGAAAAAAATCAGTATTTGTTAATACTATTTGCTTCTGTCACGATAGAGAACTGCAAAGGTTACAAAGGCAATTTTATAGAAAGAGGTGACATCTAGAAAGAACAACTTCAATTAAAAATATAGAAGACAAGTCCTTCAGAAGTATGCCACAGCAGGTACAAACTGCTAAATTGATCAGGCAACTAAAACATGGGCCAAGAAGACCTTAAGCATCCCAGGATCCCTAGATATTCTTTAATATATACAAATTACAGGAATGTCTGCCAATCTTTTGTTCTTTTCACTTTTAATTGCTGCCATATTTTTGAAATAGCCATGCTTCAAATCTGATCTCCCTCCACAAAAGCTGCACAGAGGCATGCTGGGGTGACTTAGGAGATACAACTCCCTCTCCCCCACACCATCCACACTACCTCTCTAGCACAGGCCTTAATTTCCTCTGCAGAAAACAGGAACAATCGTGTGCCTCTTCCTGAGCCATCTGAGTTTACAGCTCAGGGTATGACCATTAACCACTCCTGGCTGCAGCTGACATTAGTAGCTGGACTGGAAAGTGCCACAGCTTGGGGACCACAGTGTTTGGGACAGTCACAGGACAGGAAGACAGGCCAGAAGAGCAGACAATAAATATGGCTGTGCTCCATCCACTCAACTGGTGACCCCTCAGCTGGGCATCACTGCACTGCCAGCAGGGTTTTTGTCTCTCTTGCATTATCCGAGGAAGATCTAGGTCAATCACAATGACAACAGTAGTTGACAACAACGTAAGCAATAATTTCCTCATACTGTATGGGCAATGAATATTGCCCTCTTCTATAATGCCTGTTGTCTGCAATGTAAGTGCTCAAATTATCTGACTGTTCCTATATAGCTCTGCTGCTTCTACGAATACTGCTTATTTGCTCTCTTTAAGACTGAAATGTAGGACACTGACATTTTTAATTAACAAGGAAATGAAAAAAATACTGTCCTCAAAGCACTCAGAAAAACAAAACTCATAGCTTTCCACTCATTATTATTCATATTTTTAAAGCAATGCCACCAAAGAAGGCATTAATTCTATTTTTTTTTCTTAGACATTAAAGGTGAAAACAGTTTCTCCTTTCCTGAGGCACCGAAAGGTTGAGAGATGCTACTGTATAAGAAAAAAAACTAGTACACACTTTGAAATGCAGCAATAAAGCTCAAAATGGACATATTAACTTAAACGTATACAATGAAGGGAATATTAACACAGGTGCATTTGCTTTGAAAGCAGAAGACATGTATTTCTGCAGGCACAAACTACCTCACTTCTGGTCACATACATACATTTTAAATCTGTGGAATTTGCTTTAGAGCCTCTACCAGAATTAAGGCCCTTGGGTGAGGGTGCAGTAACTGAATACCAATGTTACACTACAGCTCATCAGAGAAATAAACATGGAACATTCAGACTTGAAAGAGTGGATAGAAAGTAAATTAAGAAATCCCAACACAAAGCAGTGCCCTTTTCAGCAGCACAGACTCCTAACCTGTTCCTGACAAAAGAAAAATCCTTGCTGTTAGTGGCTTGGATTTTGATACCCTTATTCATATTGAGTAATGCCATGAAATCCATGGGATTACACATGAAGACAATACCTAAAGTGAGTAATGGGATCAAAAGCTGGCCGGGTGGGTTTAGAACTGCACGACCTGCCTTTGTGCAAATGGATTCACACATAAAGCAAAAGCTGCTCTATACTAGACACTCAGATGCTTCACAACAGGTAGAAAACTGTCTTCTATATTCAGTTCTGCAAGTTACCAAGCCCCTCTGGAGCCATCAGTGAGCACAAATACAAGTGGGGAGAGCTGAGTGATTCACTGAAGTCAACTTTTTTAGGATTAAGATACTGGAATCTGATCAAGGTAGGACATGCTTTTTTTTCTAAATTTTTTGTTGTTGTTGTTGCCGTTGCTGCTTAATTAATTGTATCAAACATGCTCCTCAGCAGCAGAATATTTTTTTTTTTCTGAATAATATGCATAAATATGAATGACAGTAGTGGAAATCAACAACCCGTTTTGCTGAATTGGACAACAATTCTCAGACTGTATGAGTATGCAGGGATGAATATGAAATAATTTCCATAAAATTTCTGGGCTGGTAGAGTCTGTTTGTAACATCCCAAGCACTCTTTTTTCATCCAAATGAGAGGACCTGGCATTGAGAACAGACTTAACTTGAACTGATCATCTTGCACCTTAAAGTAGCTGGACCTGTGCCAGCTCCTACAGCCAATGCAGAGAACCACCATATTTCAAGTCACTGCTTCAGAACAAATCCTGGCTTACCCAGGGTTGCCTGTCAGGTGCCTGAGGGTTCACAACAGCTCTGCTAAAAACCACAGCACAGTGTTGTTTCCACTCAGCGCCCCTCTCTGCAACAGCAGAACTTTGCAAACCGAGTTACCCTTCAATTCCTGTCTTATCCACATGGAACATCTTCTGTGAGGGAAAGGTCATTTCACAGGTAGTTGCAATTGCACTCAGGCAGTCTCTGAATATTTTATCTTTAAAAATAATTTTCACTAGGAATTCAGCTTTCAAACGTTGTCTCTGGTCTGCGAGTGTAGAGCAGCTTCACAGAGGAAAAATGAAGGCTCTCTGGAAATACTTTCAAAGGTGCTATGACAACACAGTGCAAAATGTTTTCCTCCATTAACAAGCAGCAACATACAAATTCTAAAATCTATTCTGCATCAAGCCAACCACGTTTAAAGTGCACAGTGGAAACCATTGCCCATCTGCATTGCAGAATACAACACTGTGGAGATGGTGAATGTTAGTAGCATTCTTCATTCTGCAACAGTGTATCAGGAAATTAAGATACCTGAATCTCTTATACCTCTCAACTCTCACTGTTCTAAAAGAAAAGAAAAAAAAATCCTATTTAATAACTGGAGATGATGGTTGGTATATGGGCACATATATGTAAATACAATTGTATTTAAGCAGAACAGCAAGAGACAGAGGTCTCCCTGTTGTGCTTACATACAAGAGCATCAGAACTTAAATCAGTGACTGCAGTGTATTTGCTGACCACATTTATCATACAGAGATTTAATTTCCATGTATTTTCTCCTCCCCACTCCTGAGTTTCCACCTTTGGGAGGATGTCAGAAAGCACAGATCCCTGAGCTGACAGTGTCTCTGCTGAAAGTTGAGAGGTACGCTACTGTTAGAGCACACATGGGGAATGCACTCAGCAAAATCAAACAAAACCAAAAGCAAAATAAAACCACCCCCACCCTTCACCAAACCCAAGCAAACCCGTGCTGCCGTCACACGCATGCTGGGCACAGAAAGCAAGCTGTGATAAACAGAAGCCATGGCAGTGAGCCTGCATCTCACTAACCTCTCTCACTGGCTTTCCAGGGGCATTTCTTCCTTTAGGAATAGAGAGAGGAAGTGGAAGAAATATCAGAAAAGAAAGGAAAAGAAAAAAACCACAAGTGAATATATATTTTTATACTGCAAGAAACATTTAATTTCCATTTAGGAATTTAATATAAGATAACCACATTTCTGCTTTAAAGATTGTAAGTCCACTGAAATCCATTGATGATTCCGAGCTGATTTATTCAACAACAGTTCCGTAATCTGTGGCTTGTTTTTAACCTAACAAAAACACTTCAGAAAACTACTAAAACCAATTTACAGGTCTTTCAGTTGAAGGTAGGGATGGCAGAGATCTGAATTCACTTTCTGAGCATCCAAATTTCCTTAACTGCAGTACTTATCAATACTAATCAGTATTAGTGGTAAAATCACGTTTCTCCAACGTCAAATTAATTCATCCAGACACTTTACATTTTCTTATGGCCTACAGACATATATACAGGTATACAGCCATATACACATATCTACACACACACACATTTTACATCTAGAGCTGTACACTAGAATGTAACATGTTCACACTGAAAACAAATATATTCCAAAAGATGTTTCCAACAAGCTGATCTGTGTGCATGGTAAAACTGAGGGGCAGAGGGAGAAAGGGAGAAAAAAAATTCAAGTAAAAGGGGAAGAAAGGGGAAGAAAGGGAAAGTATCTCATCACTTTCAAGTTGTGCTGCCAAAACAGAAGAGTCATTAATGGGTTCAGCTGGAAAGATGTTCCTGACAAGCCTTCACTGTAGCCATACTTTGATCATACTAATTCTTCTTGAATACTTACCATAACATACTTGTTTTTTTTCAAAAAGAAAGCCAAGTGTCAATCAGAAACACTCCTGCACCCCCCTCACACAGGCAGTAGCAGTAAGACACTTGCTGCCTCCAGAAGCAGCATCCCACTGTCACTGGTACACTACTGCAAGCACCAGTATGGCCAGACTTCATAGGCCTAGGTGAGAAAGTCACTGTGGTAGATGCTGTTCAAGAAAGAGGATGATCTTTGCCACAGAGCTGTTGTAAATGACATATGGGGCAACAGGGAGAGAGACAGATACATATGGGATAACACTGGTCAGCATAACAGTAATCTAATTGCTGTCAAATTTTATTCTAGGTATGTCAGCCTGTACAGGGAAAAAGGTAAGGAAGACAATAAATAGCTGTGCATGTATTTTACAAGGAGCAGAACAAGGGTCAGCAGCAGAGCAAAACTGAGAAGAGGTGGTAAAGGAGAGGAGTAGAGGGTGAAGTAAATGGCATCACTGACAATCCCAGGTCAGAACCACCCATCAACTACAAACTCCAGGCAATGGAAATGGCTGGGGCAACCTCTGAAGGGCCTTTACAGCCAAGATTATGATTTACTGAACACTACAGTTTTATTCCCTTCCTTTTCCTCTCCCCAATAGCATGCATACTTTTTTTTTTTTTTTTATTATTACTATTTTACCAGGTTGGAAGGGACCTGAAGGATCATCTAATCCAACCCTACTAGAAATGCTAATAATCGGTTTGAAGTGATGCTCTGTGCATGGGTTTTTATTCTGCTCCCAAGGGGAGCCTTGACTCAGGTTATGTCTGTACCATACATGCTGGACTTGCACAGAGGTACCAGAGTGAGCCTGATGGCCAGTAGAGGTGCCACTTCAGTACTAAGGACTTCACCTTGCAGGCCTGCCTAACTCTCTGGGACTTACACAGCCTGTGACCTCCTCTGGCACTTTCATAAAAAGCATGAATTCCCTAGAAAATACCTCCCAGGAGGGAAGATAAGAACCTTTCACCAACATAAAACCTGTAACAGAAAATCATTGAAAATGGAGATATAAAATCCATTGCATACTTCAGTCTCCTGAGGAAGACCTCTGAGGATTAGGTGAGTTGGTGGTCTACCTGTGGCCTCCAGAAACTGCAGCATGGTACAGCTGGGTGTGCAAGAGTCCTGAGGCATGAATGAGATCCAGCAGAACACAGTTTAGATTGGGTCAACAGGAGAGAAGGAACTACGTACAAGCAAAATACTGGAGCTTTTTGGAGATCTTAAGAAATGTCTGCCTGTCTGTACAAGCACTTAAAGCTGCAGCTACACAGTGTGTAATTTAAATATCTACATGAGACAGAATAGATTCTGCTTGAAAATGAATGTATTTAAGGGTAACTGGGATAGCTCTGCACCACACAAAATAGCTGGTGAAGTAAGTCTGTGGCCTGTAATCAGTCCCAGAATTTGTTAAATGCAACAAAAAGTAACACTACTACAGTAACAGCTAATTTCTCTTGGAGGCAGATTAAAAGGGGTTTAAGGGATTTTACTTAATTTTCTTCTTTGCATATGAATGAAAGTGTGTCTCTAAGTTTTAAGGCAAGGAGCATGGTTTGGCATAAATTGCAGAGGAAGAAAATTGTCTGCATTTCTGCAGTTCTAAAAATTTATATTCTGTAAGGCACCAAAATACCGATACACAATCCATGGGTGACTAATTATCTGTTTTTCCTACTCAAGTCAAGACTTCCTGCCTTTACAAAACAGAAGAGTCTTTCTTTTTCCTTTTTCTTGAAACCTACATGACATTGTACAACAGGCAAAGGTACACAAAGAGTGATCAAATCAAACATGAAAGCAGAGGCACTAATAAAATCTTCATGCATCTATGCAGATTCAGATCAAAGCAGAGAGCACAAAGCACCTACTGCACTGCCCCTCTCACTGAACTCGGGAGAGGAAGAGGCTGCAGAGGGGGAGACCTAGATCTGCAAACAGCTTTTTTTCTTAAAAAAAGTTCCTCGAAGTTTTGTTAAATTCATTAATGTATTCTCAGCTTACATCAGGACTGAGCATTATGAATCATGAAAGATCTGTTCCTCCACATCACTATTCCCAGCAAAAATCTGCAGAGGAGCTCAGCCACTTCAGTACTGCTATGCCCAAGGGGAGTGATGTGGGCTCTCACTTATCTGGGACATAGGACCGTGACACAGAGAAAGGGACACAGGCCAGAAGAGGCCAGGGTAGCATAATTGGAAAAATATTTTCAGAATACCCTGCAGTATAATAACTCCAGGGTACACTTCCACTGATGCAGTGAAGTGTGAAAAGAAAAGTCTGCATCCTAAGATGTTTTTCTGTCAGAGTAACAGGCAAAGGAATAAGAGAAAATAAGAGAAACTGCATTATTTGCAGTGCTGAAAGTTGCTAGTTCCATTTAGGACGTTAGTCGCATTCATGACAGAGCCTGGCTGATGCGAGAGGGAGAGAAGAGTATATGTCTGATGTGGTTTTGTGTGACTGCGATTAAAAATAAACCAAAATTTGTAAAAGGTGGTGCTATTCTTAGTGCCATTTATTTATTGCTGTGAGGTCTTGTAATTTCACTGTAGAAGAAAAAAAAAGTATGTATTATGCAATAGTATGTTAAATAGTAATGGTGAGTGTTGATCCCTCTCCAAATGTTTTCATGGGATGTCATGGCCTCTCTTGTCTTTTAAGTCATCATGGTCTCATTTCTAACCACTTTTTGGCTACCACTTCCTCATTATCCACCAGCAAGGGATTTGCACTGAAAGCCTGGGAAGCTCTCTTACCAGCTTCAGTTAGCTCAAGAACTTCTGCTCCTCAATTCTGCTCTGAACTTCCTTCACAGAAAGCATTTGCCACAAAACCGTAACTGCCAAACAGAGCCTGGTCCACCATGAGGTCAACTTGAAGTAGTGCAACTTGTTTGCCCTCAGAGACGCAGGAGAGATTAATTTGGCTTTAAAAATACCAGCCTGCCAATCTTACTTTCTAACTGTGAACCAGTTCCCTGGAGATTTAGTAGCTTGGGCACAAATACACCGTGAAAATGTTTTCCTCTGTGGCCCATTATCAAGCAGGGTCAAATAAACCACTGAGGTGGTATTTAATGGTAGATTTCCACTAAATGTCAGACCTCTGGCTTTGACATCTGTTTTGAGTTAGCAGAGCAGCTGTTTGAAGCAGCTGCAGCAGTTGTGAATTTGCTGCGAGCAGCAAAGAGGAATGGATGGCAAACCTTATAGATTAAAAAGAAAGAAAAATTCCTTAAGGATAGCAATCATCAGGTATTCAGCAGAATTTTCCTCTCCAGAAATGAAACAGCTTTCAGCACCAACAGTCAGCTGTGTAAGGAGCATGGAGGTCCTCTGCTCCTTAGGAAATGCCAAGAACTGCTAAAAGGTTAAACTGAAGAAACAACAAAAAAAACCCTGTAAAAGATATATAGTAACACAAAGTATTGCATCTGAGATCTGCTTCTCCAAGATACACTCAAAATGATTCTCTGAAGCCTTGATGCACTTATAAAAAGTACTCTATGCAGCAAAATCTTGGAAAATACAATAATTAAAATGAGGCTATCTCCATGTGAATGACGATTATACTACATTTTGCTGCTTTGTTTCAGAAGTCCAGAATAAGAGCTACAACTTGCTTCAGAAAACTGTTTCCCAACCTGAGCAAATCTTACTTTTCAGATGCTTTTGATGATATTTAGACTAAATATTTTGGTTTTAATTTGTATCCTGTGATGATCAACTATACACCTGTGCACCCAAACACAGAAATGCAGTAATTTTCTCTCTTCACTGCTTATTCAGCTCTGAACTCTTCTCAGGAACCAAAGCATTCAGAGCCCAGTTTGCTCTTGTCATACTGTTGTGCACTCCTGACAGTTGTCATTAACCTAAAGGCAATGGGGTAGCCAGAATTATGTCCCTCATTCAAAAGGCATATCACTCACTCCCTGTGCTGGGACATGCTGGACATTTAGCTTGAAATTTAACATCTTATTTTCACAGGCCACAAAGTAAACCCACATTTAATGTCCTGCCAGTAACTTCTCAGGCAGTTTAACATATCCCTAGATTTCCTCAGTTGATTCCATGTCTAGATTTCAGGTTATTCACATGGATGTTTGTCCTTTCCTGGATTTCATTTTGTTATTCTCACTTTCAATCTAGGTAGCTTTCAATAAGTGCCCTCTGTCCTCTGCAGCATTTCTGGAATTCCATGGCCTATGAATATCATAGCAGACTTCTTCTACATCATGAGTACAGAAATAGGCAAAACTACTTCTATTACTTATCAATCTTGGGCATTTAATTCATTTTCCTTCTAGTTTTAATTCCTAAAGACATGTGATGCCACTTCACCAAAGTAGTTTGAATTCACCTTTCAAATAACATTTCATAAGCTCTGGTATCACAACACACTTCTGAATGCCAGAGTGGGATGACTGAGTTTCCTGAATCTGACAATTTTTAAATTCTACTTAATAAGAATTAATATAACAAAATTCTTTACAGAATTGTGCTCATCACTCGTTTGGGCTTACTGTTCCATTTCCTGAATACTTACAAATAGTTTGAGATTTAATGCAACTGGTAATGCAATAAAATATTACCCGCACCATGTCTGAATGCTTACACTGTATTCTCTTCTCAGGCTGCTTTGCTTTCACTCTTTAGCAATTAACACTTCGATCTTGTATTATAGACTGGAAACCTGAGGTACAGATTTGCACCTCTTAACAGCAAAAAGGCCCCTGATTCAATGGTTTGTTGATACCAGACAACCCTGCTTCCTTTTCTCCTTCCTGCAGTCTTGCGAATTGTAAGACTTAGCCCTGGTGCCCACGGAATCTGACAGATCACAACATCTTTCATCTCACAATGAAGGGGTACATGAGGCTGGAACACATTAGCTGTGGATGTAAGCTTTGCTTATGCAGGATTCAGCTAAGTATCATTTAACTGTTAAAAGGTGAGTAAAAGAAAAATCCAATAACTGGAGTTTGCATGAGATGCCAGCAACACTGACATTGTCTATAACCTTCTCTGTCAACCAGTGAATGTGAACCCATTTGTGCTGTTGCAGGTCAAACTGTTTCTCACAGAGGACCTGATCATTCCTATTCCTCAGTCAAAAGCTATTATACAAAACTAGCATTTGTGCAAATGCATCAAAACACACCTGAAGAACAGAGAAACATAATCCAGGTCCTAATCTCTTTGGACAAAACCTGGTACAATTCTGCAAAAAGCAAACAACTTTTTCTCCCAGCTGGACTAATTTTTCTGTGCAGCCAAAGAGACAGAAAGAGGCAGATCCTGGCTCAGCTTGACAGTGCCTTGGTCAGGCCCAGAAGAAAAGTCCTGTGGGAAGCTTGACTCTGCCTGACAGTCTGTGCCTGCTCCTGAATGCTGCACCAGAAGCTCCTGTCCTCCTCAACCAAGCTGCGAGAGAAGATGACACTTGTCAAATAGAGACTGTGCCTCCTCCTCACTTGCTGCCCTCCATGCAGGTAGAGAGTATTTTTGTCCTCTACAGTTTCTAGACAGGCAGGAAAGCTGCAATCTCTTTTAGGGATCACATACACAGTTACTGAATGGAGAAACAAATTTAGGGAATGCATTCTTTCTTTGTATTTAAATGACAACATTTTGCATCATCAGAATGAAAATATGAAGTTATAGCTTAACCTATGGAATTAAAATGTTAACTGATGTTACCAAGTTAATTTTTTTTTTTTTCCCACTGAACTTTATATTCTGTCTGTTTGGTTCATGAAGCTTTGTATTTTTCACTAATACAATAAAATAAAAATTGTTTTCTATTCTCAGTCAGTAGGGACTAATATCTATCAGACTGATCCCTGCATATTTATACACAGGAAATGAACCACTGTATTTCAAATATTTAATTAACCATTGTTTTGTAAATTGCTTGTACTTTACTTAAAACTTGTTTTTAAAAAGAAACACTATCAGTGTCATCAGCTATGATTACAAATTAGATACTGCATTTGGTGAATATTTTAACACATGGGCTACCTACATCTAGACATATACAATTACACGAGATCTCCTAAGCACAACACAGTTACACAAATGATGGTCACTGATAAAAAAGCACTGTCTGTTGCAACCTCGTGTACACAGCAACTTTAAAAATAAGTAAATTTTTATCTATGTACAAGTATTTGAAAGTTTTTTCATCTCTTGACTCTGATAATTAGTATCTAGGCAAAATGAGGGCTGGATATACCACTTTTTCATATAATGCTGAGGTGGAGATGAATATAGTTAACAATACAATGTATTAGATTTTCTTCAGTAGAATCTTTCTAAATGATCCCATCTTCTGATGAGTTCATATGGCCTTCTCCTTTTCTACTGCTCAGAGATGATGCTTGGAGAGAGCTCAGCTCATTTGGAAATCAAAGGATGGAGAAAACCTGACTTCACTGAAGTCTAGCATGATGTTTAGTGCATTCATCTACTAAAGAAGAACCTTTGGGTGATGCGTGAAACCTGTGCAAGGGGCCCTGCACAAGTCTGTGTACCTACTGAAATCTACTTAACAGGCTGTCAATAGACACTGAGACTTTCTTTTGCCAAGAGGTTTATATCTGAGCCTTCTTTCACAGCAACAGGTAATATCCAAATCTTCCCATTTCCTGCTAGAAATCTAAGCCATTTTTCCTGGCAGCAGAGTACTTTCTCTGGACTCAGAAAAGACCTTCTTAAATGAAAAAAGGTTGAACAAATACATCCCAGTAATACAAACGCTTATCTTTCTCAAACAGGAATGAGCAAAATGGAAACACTGAAAGAAATGCTGTGGCTGTACACACAAGTACAGCCCACACTGCACAAACAAGCAGCCCACTTGTTTTTTCTCCATCATTTTGGACTTGAGTTGAGAACTAAAAGTTGAGAACTTTGACTCAGAATTGTAATGTTATTTTGAACCAGATTCTTCCTTCAGAAAGGTAAGGACAGAAGAAAGATGTGCTAAGACATGTATTAAAAATAAATCAGCAAGGGGACTGACTGAAAAGGAGAGAAGCTGTGAGAAAAAAACGTGGCAAAAGGGAAGAGCAAAAAAATGCTCAGAAAAAAGAGAGTCTCAGACAGACATTGTTTCATTCTTGTATCTAGCAAGGGCTACCTGTGGAAGTAGCTTAAGGTAAAGGAGGAGCAGGGAGCTTCTCCACTCTTAAGAAGACAGTTTCTCTACAGCTATTGTTAAAATGAAAACAAAGAGCACATTTATCTTTTTCCCCTCTCATCTGCTGTGGGCAGCAGTACTCACCTCTGGAGCTGGGGAAGGAGTTGTTCAGCTGCTCCATCACTTCCTCCAGACCTGTGCTTGTGTCCTGGGGAGGGCTGAGCAGCTCGTCCTCACCTGGAAAGCAAATCCACACCACTGCATGAGAGCCACTATAAAACCATTTGCTAACAGCCTGCTGCTATTGCCTATGTCCTTCACAAAGGTAAGGCTGTTCACGTAAACACATTTTCTGCTTAGTATACTATCACAAATCTAAAGGTGAATTTCATTGACTATTATGTTTATCTTTTTAAGAAGCTAAGCAAAATTAAACAATGAATTTTAAACAATTAACACCGATCTTAATTCATAAAAGGGGATTTAAGAAATACCCTACTCTGATAAAAGAGGTGGGGTAAAATGTCTGCTAGGAACACTTAGTTCCATAAATGACACTCGTCGTTTCAGCTTCTCTTATCTATTAATGGAAAAAGAAATTGCTGTTGTGAGTGCTGCTATTGAGCAGCCTTCTAACAGTGCTGGATTCAGCTTTGCCTAGTTGCGTAAATCAGTAGAAACCCAGATTCTCATCTGCATCAGTATTAATATTTGTGACAGTTTAATTGCATCAGATTGGCACTCCAAGAACATTCAATTGTACTGTTAAAAGGTTTAGCAGCAGTTTAATAAAGCAAAATACATTTCTCCCACTGAATAATTTCTATAACCTGATTACAGGGCAGCAGCTTAATGGGAAATTCAATACAATTTCTTTGTACTTTTTGTGTGTGTGTGTGTGTGTGTGTGTGTGTGTGTGTGTGTTTTGTTTTGGTTTTTTTTGGGGGGGTTGGTTTGTTTTGTTTTGGGTTTGTTGCTGTTATTGTTGTGGCTTCAGATAACTAAGATCTATATGGTGATTTTAATGCAGACTCCAGCCTCCAATACAAATAAAGCATCTGAAAAACGAATAGCCTAAAGGATATACTTTGAGTGAGATTCTACTTTTTTACTAGATTTCTCTTATCCCTATTAAAACACAAAAGAAATTTTGCCTGCTGTAATACCCATAAGAGGTACATCTTTATTTTCAAAATAAATTAATGATCCTTTATTCTAATATGTCTTGCCCTACTCAAGTAGTAAGCCGCCTGTTTTCCTGTTAGTGTTTATGTTCTTTAAACATTGAAGTGTTCCATGATAGTGGAAAGCCTCTAAAAGAGATGCTAAAGAAACACTTTAGGACTGCATATATTTCCTACTATTAGCCTCAATGTAGGCCTCACTTTAGGGCCAGGAGTTTCTTTCACAAGAGTTATTACTGACCAAGAATAATTTTCCCCACTCCAGTATAAGCAGTGGGGTAAAGTGTCTACAAGAAGCACTCAATTCATATAAGTGATGGTCTTCGTATTAGCTTCTTTCATTCCATTAACGGTCTAAAAATAGCAGCTGAGTCTGCTTGCAGTTTGTTCAGCTTTTGACTGGTGCTGGGTTCACGCAAACCAACTCACACCTTTACTTACTTTTGCATCATTTCACTGATAGAGGTGCCTTAGCATAACTAATGTCCTTCCAGCCTCTGCTGGATGTCAAGGTGAAAACTCAGAGTGACATCTTGCTGCTTCTACCCAGACTGAGGACCTTACCAGAACACCTCCAGAAAGCCCCTGGCCCTAAAGATCAGAAGAAGAGGGCAGTAGTTTTGCTGTCCTGGCCAAGAAGAACTGAGGACAGGTACTGATTTCCAAATGTCCTGCTAAGCGCTGAAATGTGTTGACCGTCAGGACTCCTGTATCTTTTACTTAAAATGTGTTACTTTTCTATTTTTTCTTATTTGGATGATTTTTCTGAGCACTTCCTTGTAAATGACATCAGCCATGCAACCTGATGTGACACCTTCAGACCTCAATTATCTCTCTTTACCCAAAATAGTCTTCGTCATTCATGTTTCTACAAAAGGCTTGGAGAGCTGAGTGGCTCTCAAATATTCTGGTGGCACTTGAATGAATTAGATTTCAGCAACAGCCTCTTGGTTCACATGCCTCAGAGAACCTCCTATGCTGCTGCATTACTAGGGGAGGAAGACTGAAGATCAGGACTTTCCCACTAGGAGTCTATGAGAAGAAAAGCAGAACCTTTCTTTCCATTTGCCCAAGTGTATTTCAGGTTATCAAGGGATGAGCTTTTCTATTTGTAAACAGAAGAGGGTTGATGCTGAGAGAGTTGCTGCATTTACCAAAGGCTGGACAACACTGCTGTTGGAAAACCTTGTAGAGAAATCTCTCTGAGCGAGCAGAGAGACAGAGAAGTGCAGTGGGTTTTCTCCTTTTCAAAGGAAGAAAGTACTGTCTCCTTTCAAAAGCAAAAATATCTAAAACTACCACTACATTACCTCATTGTCTGAGAAACCGAGAGATCCTCGGTATTTTCTTGAAAATTATGACTCCCTCATTAATGCACTCACGCTTGCTGCATGGGAGGGTTATCTACAACACTGCTCTGCTTCCCTTCACAAGTCAAGAATTCAGAAAACTCTCAGACTTGCAAGCAAAGCTTTCTGGTGTGAAAGGAGACTCAACAAACTGAATTATTTGAGGTTTGTTAGCTCAGTTAGTAAATGTTTTTATAAGCTCCACTCCACGCTGCCAACAGTGTTGCTTTGCTGAGTCTCAACATGATCATGCTGATAACAATTCAACATTTCACTGTCCTTCCACTTATTGTCTCAACTGAGTAAAGAACAAAAAAACCTATGTGTTGTCTAAATATTTGCATTAAAAATATTTTGGCAGTTTATATGATTATATGCATGTTAATTAATTCCAGCCTTAAAAGATAAATGGGAATAATTTTGTCTTGACTCAAAAAGAAGTACATTATTGCATTTTGTCCTACTAAAGGATAAAATATGAAACAACAAGAATGTTAATAAGATGGCTGGAAACCACTGTCTTCCTATCTTTTCTTGTTTACTTTAATTAACATATTTTATGTGATAAAATTCACAACATTTCTTCATGGAAATTTCTTATGGAAATTTCTCCACCAGTACATTTTGTGCACTTTGTGTATGCCATACATAGCAAAATAATTATTTACTAGTAATACATTTAAAGAAAGATCCAAAGGAAACTGCTCTTACCTGTGACTGCATTCTCACCCCCAGGATTTAATTTAAGCGTTCCTAAAGCTATGATGTATTTAACATTTTTTTGTTGTAGGGTGTACAGAGCACATCTTGTTTGATACTGGCACAGGCAGACATTATTGCCTATGCTCGGTTTGGAAGAAAAAGCCCCTAAAGCTGAATCTCCCACCACAATGGCAATTCGGACACAGCACAATCTTCCCTCCCATTCAATTTCTTACTATCATCAACTCTTTCACTAACCATAGTGAAAAGCTCTCGTTTAAGTGTCTCACTCTCCCCTAAAGCCTCTCTCTAATATACACTAAATAGATTTCCGTGTATGAACTTCAAATATTATCTTGTTGAATTAATTTAAGCACATTTGCTTAAAGATGCTGCAACAGTCAATTGCTTTTTTACTAGCAGAAAATCCTTACTACTTGATTGTAAATACTTACTAATTATATAACAGATAAGAAATTAGGAAAATGCTACAAAGCAGTTACTAAGAGCACCAAAATAATAATTCCAGCCTCTAGCTACAGGATATTATTACTTAACCTTACTCCACAACTCCATACTATGATGTTTATTATCACAGCTGATGCGATATTTAGAAAAGAGCCACAGTGAACACTGCCTATGAGTGACAGCTCAATCCTACTGATTGAGCCATGACATAATAAAAATAAGATCACATCAATTACCATGGGGATGATTAATTATACATTTCAATCTCTTAGCCATAATTAATACTAGGTACATTTAATTCTGCCATGTCATGCTTAATAGCTGAAAGTCAGTTTGAATAAAACAGCTTTTTAGTGATGTTTGGTTTTGGAAGTCAAGCCCTGGCTGTGCCTTGTGTTTAATGTCAAAATATCTGTGCTCCTGTGCTCATCATGATCAAAAGCAAAAGTCTGAACCATAACAACGATGTAAACAGCCAGATGACAACGAAGACCACTGCAAACATCTACTTCATTCTCATCTGAACAAAACAGGAGAGAAAACTATTTTCTATCTTTAAGGATTTTTTTGCTGGAAAGTGGAACTATAACTACATTTTATGACAATATGAACTTTGTTATCTTACCCATGGTTTCTGAAGTCTGGCTGCCAACTACACGAAGAAGCATTGGCTGGCTGCTGTCTGACCTCTGCAAAGAGGTAGAAGGAGATGACAGTGTTGTACCATTCACCTTGGCATCTGCCTGCGGCTGAAAATTGAAGAAAAAGAGAAGAGACTGTTAACAGTTCAGTACAGCTGCACAAGTTTTGTAACTCTGTTTTTTTATTTATTCCATGAATACACACAATTTTCTAAGTAAATATATCCATGCTAACAATGGATTTGAAAGAAGGAAGATTAAATCAGAACACCGAAACATGATTTCACCTTCCCACTTGCAGCCTGTAGAATAATTTAATATTCTTCTCTGACTCATCTATACAGATATGGTTTCTTGGTCTGCTGTTGTTACTGGTAACACTTCACACCCTGTAGAGCTCTAGAGAGATCTAGAAGAAAGGCCTGAGGACTCACTTGCTCCAGCAGCTGCCTCAGCCTGTGCAGCTGTGACTCCAGCTGTTTGTTGTGATCTTCCAGAATCTGCATCCTGGCTTCCAGGCGGCCCTTGTGCTGGCGAAGCAGCTTGGCTTCTGCAATGAGCTCAGCATCCCGGGGGCTTTGTGGAGAAACCGGCATCATCTCCGGGGGGGATGGCAGTGGAGACAGTCCTTTGTGGTCGTGCTGTTGCTTCAAACGATCGTACTCTGCTTGCAAGTTTCTGTGGAAAAGTAAGAAGGTGGTAAAAGCTTTTTGAAGCTGAATAGGCCTGTGCAGGCTGTCCTCTGCATGGGGCAATGAGAGGCACCTCCTTTCCTGTGGTGTGATGTGTCTGTCTACTGGTGGACAGAGGCTCACCTGCACCACCTGCCTTGCATTCTGCTGGATCCACGTGTGCGTAGGCTTACACCTTGCAGATTTGCATGGAGCTGATGTTACAGGAAGCACTGATACAAGCATTGCCATAAGGCTCTCCATGTCACCAGAATTCACAGTTCATTTCCTCCCAGGGCACACAATGCAGAAGGCTGGCAGGGCTCCATACACCCTCCCGAAGCCTGGGTACAGTCTGTCCTGGTCCCAGCCCTCTCTTGGCTTCCTGTGTTTTATCCTTCCTAGCAGAAGTAGGACTGACTGCCTGTTTGATTCCACGCATGAATACACTTGAGGAGTAATTAGTGCTAAAAGAGGACTTCTGAGTGATTGAAGCACTTTACAAACACTAAGCAAAGTGGACGCCACCTGGCTGGTCTATCTGTTTTACAGAAGAGAAAGCCAAGACAGAAAGGTGACTAGGCAAAAAGTCAGAACAAAACACAGAATGCAAGAGTTCATTTGCACCTCTGCTGCTGTCAGTCAGGTTACATCACTCCCCTCTCTTCATATTTGCAACTCATTTTCCTGCCTCACTCTAAAATTACTAACCTAAGATAAGGAAAAGACAGATTAGTGAGCCTGTCTGTTAAACTTCACTGCTCTAACTTTTGGGGCTATAGTTTCCATCTTCATTTGGACTGCCCTGTCTAGAGTGTTGAAATTTACTGTAACTTTACAGCAATGCCTAAACTTTATTTTATTCTGTAAATCTCCGGTTTACTCCAGTAAAACACTTCACAGATTAATATGATCTATAGTGGTCGACATGAAAAAAAATAAATAGATCTACCAAGCAGAACAGCACAGAAAGTAAGAAACTGAAACCTTGTTAGGGATATTACAGTCCAAAAATTAAAAAAAAAAAAATAGTAACTTGTAACAAAAACTTTGTAGGCAAGGGAGGTCTAATAGACTGCACTGGGATTTTATTGCTATGATGTTCGTTTACAGCTTCCTGGAGTGGGGAAAAATGGCTCGACTCTCTGGTAACTGCTTACTCATCACAAGCAGTGACCCAGATTTTATTTTTTCCAACTTGCTCTTGTTTGAGGTTGTGAGAACAGGCACTTTTTGCCAGTTCTGCCTGCAAGCCACAATACACACTGACAGTTTTGTCTAGAGGCTTAATAGCACCTCAGAAACCTCCCAATAAACTTTATTAAGCTCTGAAGCACTTCCAAAGATACATTATCATGACCAGAGCAAGAACTAAAGCAGTATGCATCATTTCACATGGGTAAGAAAGCAATGCAAAGGACAAAGATAGGCTACTGACTGTTCTTCAAATGCACTTGTGCCTCTCAGCGGTTGCATGATGGATACATCCTGCCTGGGACTGTGGCACACCTCCCCAGAAATGATCCCTAAGGGAAGTCTGATCTACATGATCCCTCCCTCCCTCTGCAGAAGTTTTAAAAGGTTACAAAAGAGGGGTTGATGATTCTTAACTTAGGGTTGTTCCAAAAAATCAAGATTTCTTTCTCTAAAACCCACTCAAAGAGGGAAGACTTTGAAGAGGTTTCTACCCAGAGGAAGCTTTTTTTTTTTTTTTTTTAATTAAATATACAGTTTCGAGTTCGTGAAAATTATCTGGAAAAAAGAAATAACAGCTATACTGGATGTTGCATTCTGCATGACTTAGCATCTTCTGATACTTCTAGCTGAATGAACTGGTGAATGATTAATAAAAATAGAAAAGGGAAGGAGTATGACAACAGTAGCACACATGGTCATACTGCAGACTAAAGTTTATAGACCATTGATCATTAAGCTTGTTTTTCACAGAGTCTGTAGATAGTGGGTATTGCTAGCCCATGAGGAATTTCCCAGATGTACAATACAGGCAATGCTCTACAAACAGCAGACTCAAAAGTTTGAAGTGCTGTAAAGCAAATGTCAAAATATCACCATAAGGGAAACTAAATAAATGCACTTGGTCATCCTTACATCAATCAAGTACCTTGCTACAAATAAATCTACAATTATTGCCTGAACTATCAACAGAGAGAAGTCCTTCCATAAGTATGGTATTGAAAAACATGTGAGGACCAGGGAGTAATTCAGATAAAAATGCCTTAATGTCTGATATAAAATAGTTAAGAACTCTTTCTAAAAGCTTACAGAAAAAAGAAAAATTGTAAAGGATATTGTACATTATCCAAGCAGAGATATGTCTGAATTTGTGAGTCCTGTAATTAAATACAGTAATATTGTCAGAACAAAGGAATGACATTTTGAAGAATGCACGTGGCCTAGCCCAGAGCACCCGTGTCACTGAGTTTTCCAGCTGCACCTTTCAGTCCAGCTACACAGTCCTTAGTTGAGAGAGCTGAGACTCACCACTGCAACTGCTTTCAGAGCTGTAAGAGTGATGCTGGGTTCAGATGATCAGTAATATCAAAATAACTGAGATCTAAACCTACAGGAATGACAATTTGTATTAACATAGAAGGAAAGTGCTGGGAGGAAAAATAAATAAATAAATAAATTTGAAACCTGCTATAAGAACATCCTGGAGGAGAGAACAATCAGCTCTTACTCCTGCTTCTGGAAGAGTTTTAAGCTGTGTGGTGAAAAAGGACTGATGCTGCAAGCCATTCACTCCGGGCACTGCCCAAAGCCTTCAGTGTAAAGCCTCTGTGTCCCAAGGAAAGGTGATCTCTGACATTTTCAGCATGAGACATTAGAGAAAGGGGAGATAAAAGCATAATCCTCTCTAATTGAATGCAATTGAGCAAGCTTGGGCAGCACTGGGAAAACTAGCCTTCCTCCATCATAGCTCAGGCTGGGGAACTTTTGTATCTGGCCGTCATAAACAAACAAAGCTGCTGAATCTTCTTATCACTAGGAAAATATATTCTACTTCAGCAAGAGAATATTCAAAGAAAAAATCCCATATATTCCAATTACTATGCTTGCATCTCTTTGATGTATTCATGAAGAAAAATAACAGAGGAAGCATGAAATGTAACCTTGATTTATGCAACTGTAAAGAGCTGGGTAGTAAAGATCTCATGAGCTATTAATCACATCTATCACTGGCAGCATTAATTGCCTGGTGACGGAAATCCTAGTGGACTCCATTTGCTGAGTAGTCCTCTCAGAGGCAATTGAGAATTTGTGAATTTGTGTTATTTTTCATCTCTCTACAGAAAATCAGTGAACTGAAGAAACACATTAAGCTGATAACTGAACCAGATACCCCCGTCCCTCACTAGAGTACCAGTTTTTACTCACGATTCTTCACACTCAGAAGATCTAGCTCCCCTTCCTCAACGCCAAAATAAACAACAGAAGGAGTCACAGCATATTTAAAAATGCATCACTTTCTTGCTATTGGCAACTATACAGAAGGAACTTATTTGAGAAGGCCATCCATCAGTGTTCAGATTTGAAGGAACACCATAGCTGTATGGAAACAGGGCAGCTTTGAGGTACAAGGTATTAGTGCTGCTCCAGTGGCACACGGCCCACTGCACTCCCAGTGCAAGTCAGGAAAGCAAACTAAAGGCAAATAGCTCTGGCTGGAGATATCACTTACTAAGTTCTTGTAGTAGCTCATAGTACAGCTAGGAGCTGGGAAGGGAACAAGAGAATGTGAGAGAAGTCTCCCTTTTACAGAAGTATGTCCATGACCTTGATTCAACTAAAATACTAGGAAACGTTTGCTTTATTTAGTCCTTAAAATAGCAGGAAAGTATTTAAATTATTTGCAAAAAGTTCCTAGTCTCTGTCACTGCAAAGCTGTACACTTTCTATTTAATGCTAGTACAGTATGTTCTAGGCAGCATAATCCATCCTCCAGTATAACCTATGTAATGTACTGCTTTACATGCACACCAAAACTCTGTCTTCTCTGTTTCTGAAATAGAGACACTCTTAAGGAAATTTCAAAATGTTTTGGGGTCAGTTTTATAATTGAGTTTTTCTCTTATATTACAATATAGTAATAGTGCTTTCCATAGCAAGATGACTTTATGCCTATTGAATACATAAGAAAGTCTTCTCACAATATTTCATGGGAAGTAAAATTGAGCATGAAGGCCTAGTGCTTAAATGAAATGTTTTCTCCAATTGAAAATACTCTGTAAAATGCTTACATTTTAGCAAATATAAATGATTAAACAATTTATGGGTAGATTTTGACTATTAAAATAAGTCATATTTGCAAACCACAAAAGCACCAAGGTCTCAAAATGCTAGCAGATAAATAATGAATATCTATCATGAGGCCCTTGGAACTGAAAAAACCAGTCAGAATTGTGTCACAGCTAGGCTAGTTTATAAGTTGGATAATACATTTCAGAAAAATTCAAAGCAGGCAACAGGTCTTTTTAAACTGTCCAAAAGCAAACCCCCAGATTTACAATTTCAAAGGATATTTTTCAATTAAGTAACAAGTCAAGATGGAAATATTTGGACACCAGAAACTGCAGCTGAAAACCAAATGGAGGTCAGAATTCAATAAACAGCTCAAAAGAGATGAAGAAAAGTCAAAATAGGAAGCAAAAAAGAGAAGGACTTCTATTGAAAAGCAGGAAACTGTGGAGAGCATAAGAAAAAGAGAAATGACAAGGAAGTGTTTGGAATATTGTAGCATTGCTTCTTGGTACTTGATGCAGCTTTCCCAAGGGCTGCTGAGAAGTGACTGCATGTGCTGACTCTGTGAAATAATACAATATAAAGTGGAGAGAGCTAAATCTTCATTGTCAAAAGTCATTGTAAGTGTATGCAATGTAAGTTGCATCAACACAGTCAGGGAAGTATGTTTGTTCACCCACCACTGCAAGCTGTCCAGCCATTTGTTTTCCCAGGCATGGGCAGCACGTCCAGCTTAGCCCCGGCAAGGAGACACACACACTTTGGCAACAAGACCAGAGGTATTTACAATGGGGATGAAACAATTCAGGTGCTTTAGGGATGGGCTGAGGACCAGGCAGTCACAACTCAGTTTGCATTATGTTCAGCTCATTTCCAATTCACCTAGTCTTCATGCTGTGGCAATAAACAACATTTACTTGGAAGGCATTTTTAGGATCAGCATGGGAAGGAATATGTGTTCAACCACTGGAACTGGGTTCACACAAGAAATAAGGTCTGAGGTTGTTTATTACCTTTGGCAACAGCCAAAAAACAGTTTGTGAAAACTCAAAGAAAGTCTAGAAAATAGAAATCTAAAGGTACAAGACTGTTTTTCAAAGATAGATAAGTTATATGAATGGCTCCTGACTGAATCTGTCTGCATGGCTTATTTTTCTAAAAAGGAATCCGTGTTTCCTCCATAAAATCATAGTTATCTGGGCGTGACAAGCTATCAGGAGAAAAAGAAATCGTTCATTTTTGAGCATCCGCCTCACATTTTAAGTACAAGTTATTTATAGTGGTTTGCAGAGACAAAAGTCATGATTTTGTCATAATCAATAAAAATCACAGCAGTGTGACCTCCATGCTGTCCTACAGAAACAGACCTCTTTGTCCCTTCTAAATTGATATCCGAAGCATGCAGAGAAGGCAAGGTTGCTTGTGGTGGCATCCCATACCTAACTGAGACTCCAACAGTGCAAATGAGAAAACAACAGGCTACAATCAAGCTTATAGTCTACAGCTCTTGTTTAATCCAGGACTGGCAAACTTCAGATCAGTTTATTTTTAAGGTGTAATTCCTGTCAGAGATTTTCTATTGTGCTGTTCCCCATTAGTAGTTGTTGTATTAAATAAAGCTCATACTGAATCTTAAAGCATAAACTCCAAAGGGGAATCTTCTAGCCCATTTAGCTGTCAAATTTTAGGTTATATTAATGTTCATATACCACATTTCTAACCTAAACCAAGGCTGCTTTAAAAGTCAACCTCCTTTCTGGTTATCTTCTGTACAGACAAAAAAGCATTTTTTTTTTCTTCTTCCTGGCACTGTTTAAAAAAAGTCACATCCTTTCCCTGAAAACAAAGCTATTTTACTAACTGTACTAGTTACAGAGTATTTCATAACTACAGAAGTCCCGTATGCAAAGTATGATGGTTTATTTCAAAATACTTATTTTCCTCCCGTTTGGAAAGTACTTGGGCTTTATGTACTGTGTAGTAAGAAGTTCTGGGTTTGTTTCAAATAAAATCTCACGCTGTTCAGAGAGCAAGAGCTTTGTTTAACTAGAGCTTTCTGTCTGAAATGCTTTCCTTACCCTTTATGCTTACTGATCCTCTATGTTCTCTCAAACCCTCCTGATAAAAAAGTGTGTGATGGAACCACTATAATTGATTAGCACCATCCAAAGAAGACTTACACATGCAGAGAAGATCTATGACACTGCCAACTCTTGCATTATTTTCTTGACATACCTAAGGTAAATGATTAGTGCATTCAACCCTCAGTGTAAACAAAAGTACTTAGCTCCAAAAGGAGGAAAAAATTGCATTAAAGTGCCAATAGACTGTACTATAAAAGGTGAAGACAGAAGAAGGCAAACAGAAAACGATCCTTTTGTGATCTAAATAATTTTTATCTTACAGTGTGATTTTGGTAGTTCATGGTTCCAGTTAAGCATCTGCCTGGGTTGAGATCCACCAGTTTTTATGCTGATGGAAGCTGAAACTGGATGACCTTTAAGGTCCCATCCAACCCAAACCATTCTTATTCTGTAACTTCAATTAAGCTTGAAATTAAAAGTAGCAAATGATAATTTGTATTGAAAGACTAAAGAAATGGCAACAAGGCAACACAAAACAAACAGAAATAAAAGACAACTCAACTCTTAACCAGTATGGAAATACTCATTTGTCAGAAGGAAATGCAACTTTATAACTCATTTTATCCCTAAAAATGATATCAAAGTGAAATTCAGCTACCTGTACAATACAATTATTTCAGAGATTCTTTATTTCAAATTAATTGAGATCATTGCAAAAGCCGAGGTCCTCCAGTGACCTTTTTGAGGAAAGCCTGTCTTTCCAAGAACCTCCACTGTCTTTTCCAGAAAGAGGCGCAGAAATCTGCACACCCTTCTCTCACTTAATGGCAAAATAAAGTAACACTGGTTATGAAGCTCATGACTATCATGGAAATAAAGGAAACAGTAGAACAGGAAGAAGTATTTTGAAAGACAGCCAGCAGAGCTTGTCACAGGTGGCACCATGAGTATTAGGTGAGACATGTATGTCTTTGAAGCATGTCACTTTGGAGATTTTATGAAAGAAACAATGCTGACTCATCACCACCCTGGAAGTGGGAAAGAATTAATGACAATATCCCAGCCTCTTCACTTACAGAGAGAAAGCTTTCATTTGTCTTTGCAGCACATGCCAGAGCACTGCAGCAGCTGGCAGCATAACCCACCTGTTTTCCTCCTCCAGGTCCGCAAGGATTCTCTCCAGTTCCCCTCTTTCCTCACTCTCGAGAGAAATTAGGATCTGGGCAGGGCTTCGGGGCTGGCTCAGGGGGGACTCCTGGTTCAAACTTTGGCAGTAATGCTGGATTAACAAGTGCTCATCATCGCTAGAAAACAGAGAAGGACAAAACAGGCTGTTCCCTTCCTCACCTTTAAGTTCACAGTGAGTATGAGGAGATAACGCACTCCCAGTGCCTCACTGCTTGCAAAGAGATTTGTTGAACCATTTGTAGCAAAGAGCAGAGCAATGTACCTGAAAGCAAAATCTGATGAACTATTTTACTGAGTCTCTGATAATTTTTGTTCTCTGCAGAGTCTGCCTCTCTTCCCCTCTACTTCTCAGATATGTAAAGCCAAGTTTTGCCCCAGCCAAGAATCACAGCTTTCCTCTTGTGCCTAACTTCAATTGTGAATTTGCTTGAGTAAAAAGGGTATCTTCTGTTGCCTGATGTGTGTTGTGGAGCAGTCATTCAAGCAAAGGCAAGGCATTTATTTTTACATCTACAAATTCTTATGTAATAAAGGTTTCTTCTATTTATCTATTCTTCTCTATAAAATTGTAGATGAGACGAAATAAAAAAATGACAATGTAATGATATTATTTTTTCATTGAGTTTGTGCTTTTTTTTTAAATGACGTCATGTACACTGTCAGAATACAAATATATTCTACTCAGTACATATGATGTCTACCTTCATTTCTATTGCCCCCAGAGCTGTCCAACACTTGAAATAAAAACATCTTTGGAAAAGAAAAGCAAATCCAATTACAAAGACCTGGATCATCTCCCAGAATTACATGGGTGTTTTAGGTGCTAAGGAGATGCATCCAGGCCCTAAGCTATGCAGCTAACATCAACAGTAACGGTGAGAAACCACGCAAGGTTTCTCTTGATGCCACAAGTCAAGGCCAAAAAAAATTACTCTGCTGTTGGGAATCTTGTTTTTCTGGTAGTACTTACTTATAATATACAAAATAATTCAGTCTAGTTTTTTTTTTTTTTTCTCTTATGTTTGGAATCCAGAATTTAACAGGCATTTTAAGTAGCTGTTATTGATAAAAAATTAGAATTTTCCTTGTTCCAATTTAGTTCCTGAAAATGTTAATGATGCTATTTTATAGACTGAAAGAAGGCTAAAGCAATATAGAGCACATTAAAATCAGATCAAAAACCAGATATATTAGTTTTTCACAACAGCCATCCTTTCTTTTTTCTAAAAAAAAAAAAAGAAAAGAAATTAAATCTTGCCTGTTCCTAAATTTATACTTTTCACGTAAAGCTTCAACTGTGATTTCCTTCAAACAGCTGCTTAGCATTTATAAATATCCATATGCATGTTAAGTGAATTAACAGTGAAAAAGTGGCAATATAATGTTACTTTGCAAGACATACTCTATTTTGGTGATTTTCAGCCTGCACATATTTTGTATACATAATTGAAATGACACTACATATCAAAATGTTTTCTGGCATATATACACATTACCTCTTTTTTCCCACCTTCCCTGTCTCTCTCCAATGCTCTAACTGCAAATAGAAGCCTGATAATCCAAAACTGGTAAGAATGTCAACAAATAATATTTAAGCATAACCTGACAAACAAAGCTGAGAGAGGTGCCCCTGTCTATATCAGGGACGTTGGATTAGATGATCTCTAAGGTCTCTCCCAGCCGAAGCCATTCTATGATTCTAAGAAAACTGAAAGAATTACAGTTGTGAATTCATGATGAGCTCTGATTTTACTGGAATTTGTTTCTGGTTCATATTTTTTTCAAAATTCAGAATGTATAGATTTATTCTCATTTTAATGGTGCAGATTGAGTAATGGGATAGTCAGTGGTTAACTTAACTGAATCATATTAATACAACTTTTAATTTATCAAGGAATTAATTGAACAGTAAGATCAAAGTGTAATACAAAAGATACTGCTACATATGATTTTGTGACACTGAAATTACAGTGGGGACAACAGGAAATTCCATATATAATAGCATATCTGTAACAATAAAAAATTGGCATACAACTTGGAAAATTTTCATTAACTGTTTCAAACTGTACTCACAATGTGTATGCATTAGTTTTGAGATGTCCTTTTAACTTTCTCCTTTTTGAACCAGTATATTAAAACAATATAATTGGTTGTAGAGGAGAATTTCTTTCATAGTTGCTAGATAACAATACTACCAAATCAAAAGAAAAACTGTCTTGGAAGAAAAAGAACAGCTTTATTACTACCCCAGAATATCTTACAGGCTCACAAACAACCTTATGAAATACTAATGATTTGGAATGTTAATTTATGTGAATGAAAACTGGCCGGAGTACTGTGCTTTAAAGGAATACTATACATTTAACAAAAAGAAGATTGTCTGAATTTTCTAAACAATTCCACCCTTTAAACTAGGTAAGGATAAGATTATGTAGAACAGAAAAAAAAAAAAAAAACCAAAAAACCCATCACTTTTAAAAAAGTTGGGATTTGTTTTTTTTTCTTATTCGATTGGTTTAGAATCTGTGTTATGGATTCTCCTACATAGTTAATTAACCAAGACCAAATTTTCAAGCACCACAATGACTTACATGCTTCCATCCTGTTTTCAGAAACATTACTCACAGTTAGTTTTCTAGTTCTATGTCTTTTCATTCAGAGAATAAACAAGACCAAGAAAATGATGAGAGGGGAAATATATTATTGTCAGAAAACCACATAAAGGTCTCAGTGTCACAGTAGATTTTACTATTTTTTAAAAATTAAAACCTTTATTTATACCTTTATATTTAAAGTAGTGCAGTGAATGCTTGCCACTGATCTGTCCAACTTAGAAAGTTTGCTGCTTCTGATATTTCATGGTGAGCACGAGTCCCCGTGGCTTACACTTGCAATATATTTCAAGAATTTGTAGACTAAAGGTTTCTGTTCCGCCCCACTAACCTTTGGAAAGACACTGCCAACATTTTCTAACTTAGAGGGTTTTAATGATGATTAAGCTTGTAGTACAGATAGAAGAGTTATCTTTTTTTCTTAGTCCATAAAAAGCACATCAGATGATGAGTGCTTTTTCCAAGTAATGTGGGAAATATTTGTTGAATAAGTCCATATTTTTTTTAAATAAATGAGTAATTTTAATTTTGAAGGTATCAATCATCCGTTGCATATATTTGGTATTAAGTTATAAGCCATAAATCTAGACACTATGATACAAACTGAAAGAATGAATTCATCATTAAACTGAAGCAGATGTGGTACATGGCCATGCAAATTCAGCAGTGCAGAATTTCATTACAAGTTATTAACCTTCACGAGAAAATACATGTTGAAAATATTAAAACAGCCTACTTACATGCTCTCATTAGGTGAAATACTGTCATTTAGATAAGAACCATTGGTGTTCTCCATTTCTGCTAGCCTGTGGAAAAAATAAACAAGATTCATTAAAATCAATTATATTTTCCAGAAACTTTATTTGCTCTAACATTCCTGAAAGAATTAAATTTTGATGACTTAGAGAATTTGAAACTCAAATTAATTTACACTCACTGTTGACTACCAAAAAGCTCTGCAACGAGCTATCGCAAAGGATTGTTTGTTACAATGACCTGGCTAAACTCACTTCTAAGTTTTCAACCCTTTCTCTGAAGTTATATTCCACTCCTCATGATTAATTAATACCACAATCAAAAAAAGAACTTAAGATGCCAGGGGATTACACAAATTGCTTTGTACATGGCAATGTAATCATCAGAAATGTAACAATGATTCATTTCTCATTGGTTTTCAACACAGCCTTTCCTAAACATCCTGCCTAATTCAGAAATACCTGTCCTGATCAAGTCATTTTGAGGGACAGAAAGAGGAGGTTGGAATAACTATTTTTCCTTACCTCAACCCTTGCCAATTTGCTCAGCTGGTAAAAAACCATTTTCATATTTGTGCAATTAACCACTTTTTGATTCTTAAGAGCAGTTTGAAAGCAGACAAATTAACTAAAGCAGCAATATACCCCTATTTTAATCCTCCAAATCAAGGGAAAAACCTGTTTGTGGTATTTCATAAGGTGAATTACTTAACATTAAAATGGCACTTGAGATTCACATAAGAGTTTGGAGGTTTCTGCTCTTCTGATTTTTATGATTAAACCAGGGTCTAAATTAAGAACAAAACCCTATGTAGAATCATAGAATGCTCTGGGTTGGAAGGGACCTTTAAAGGTCATCTTATCCAACTCCCCTGCAATGGGCAGGGACATCTTCAACTAGATCAGGTGGCTGAGACCCCTATCTGACCTGACCTCGAACATTTCAGAAGATGGGTCATCACCTCTCTGGGCAACCTGTTCAAATTTCCACCCTCATCGTAAAAATTTTCTCCCTTGTATCTAGTCTGAATCTCCCCTCTTTTACTTTAAAAACATTACCACTTGTCCCATCGCAACAGGCTCTACTAAAAAGCCAGTAACCTGTGTGTGCAGCCTAACAAAGACCCCACAGGACTTAAAGGCAACTTCAGACCACAAAGGTGCTCTGGCATGCAGTTAGTTGACAGACTGGTTAGTATTAACCATGGATGATGCTCTGCATACCAGAGCTTGAAAAGCAAAACCCCAAACCCTATGCTTATGAGAGCTGCTCCAGTAGCAGCTAGCCTTTGAGATTTTGTTGTTGGGTTTTTTTGTTTTGTTTTAAATGATTGTTTAGAGAAAGATCTGCCTAATGTCCAGCTGGTCTCATACCTGCTAGCATAATGTTCAATGCGTGAATGAGTATCATCATGTGAAAGCTGAGGGGACGAGGCAGGCCTATAAGGCAGAAAACACTGATTAATCACAAACAATACCCCTTAAAAGTAAAAATACACTTAGCTATGGCTATACCCTCACATCTTGATGCCTTACGCTATGTTTGATAAACAGCAAGTTGTAACTCCAGGCGCTGTGTGTGCCTCCTCAAGCCGTCAGTGCAATGTTTTGTGGTACCACACCAAGGATTTTGACCATTTTGCAATCCGTCTGTTGAAACAACTCTTCTTAACACCAGTCCCTGAAGAACCCTTTTCCAAAGGATTTATAGAAGAGCTTTGACTCTGTTTTTCCCTTCACACCTGCCTCCTTCATTGATAATTCTGTTTCACACACAACCCTGCACCAGCTGCGAAAACCTTTCTGGGAACCTCTCTGCTGCCTTCCTCCCTGCTCCAGTGCCTGCTTCCAGCACATCCCACTTAAAAAAACCTTGAAAGACTACTCCACGAGCAACTATAAATAAATACAAGAAACATTAAATGTCTGAAATGATCCTTTAATAACACACTGTAGACACGGATGACTGCCTAGCATCTTTTCCAGAACTGCAATCTGAAGCATAGATCAGTGTGTTACACGGGAGGACAGTCAACCCTTTTGGGCTTTCTGCCTGACAAATCAAGTGGTATGAGGTCCTTTTCACCGTTTTTTTGATGAAAACAATTCACAGGACTTTCCTCATCAATCAGACTATTGTTTCTTACATCCTCAACTCTGGAAAACATCACCATGGAATTATTTTGCCTATGCAGTTCAGAGAGCACACTTTACCACCGTGTGGGATTTTGAAAATCTACAAGTATCCGGAGGTGCTGGAAAAACAAAAAATTATGCAGCTTCCCAAACTGTATAGCAATCTCATACTTTAGCTAAATTTCATCTTCTCTTTCTCCCATCATGCGGACTGCTTCTGGAAATCCTGCGGAAGGACTTTCCCCCCAGTTTCAATTGTTGGATACTGTCTTTCAGGCTGGGTCGGCCCCAAGGGCACTGCATTGCAAGAGCAGGTAAGTTTTGTATTTGCTGGTTATAAACCAAAACTGTAACGATCTTGTGGCTTATAATGCTCCCATGTTAGGAGTTTGATAATCCTGCAGTAATCCTATATCATACTGGTCATCTTCCCGTCTTCTAATGAGCCTTCAAAGGGCTCTAGAAAATTAGGATCCTTCTGAATTTGTAGCATATAGATACACAAAATTAATCATCATTAATGTCTCTTCTCACAGAACAGCAAAGTTTTTCTCTCTAAGACAGGCCCAGTATCACAAATCTCATTTTGTCTGAAATGAGCTTTGGCCTCTGACTGTACTTTTTACCCATCACATTTTCCAACATTACCACAGCACATCAGAGGATAAATACTCAGTTCACGGAGTACCTCAGCATAGCAGAAATTCATATGGATGGGCAATTGCTTCTCTGCAAATTAATATCCTATTTTGTCTAAGAACATCTACACTGAAGGGAAGGGCGGGTGAAAGGATGTAATTTATCTAGAGCACTGGATTACAGAGCAAGCTAACAACAGTTTTCTGATGAACTGATGCTGTCCCCATTTTTTTATGTTTGACATACAGTACATGTTGAGCTGGTCTAAGCCAGTGCTATTAATGAAAGAAGAGGTCTTGGTTTCAATGCACACACAAATGTTGCTGCTAATACTGTGCAAAGAGTAAGAAATCTGTGTTAAAAGTAGCTTTAGTTTTCAGTTGGATCACTCTCCTAGTCTCTCCTACCCTGACATTGCAGATGTATTTGTACCGGTATGAAGGACAGGACAGCATCTGGTTGGGACCAACCGGGCAATGAAGAGATGTCCCTTTTGGCAGTAGCGCAAGGAAAAAAGCAGACCTGACTGCATGATTGTGTACTTGCTGCTTTGAAACTGAGCTTCAACTTGAGAAGTGAACAAGGTGTGTAATATATATATTTTTTTAAAGACAACACGGTGCTGTGTAACTTGTTGAAGCTGATTCTGTCTCTCTGTCAACTGCAGGCAGGGGATGAGGCTATACTTCCAGGTTTGTCTCCGCTTCAGAGCACACTGCAATGGATATCTACCTCAAACAACTTTTTAAAAGTTTATGAAAGCAAACAAGTTGAGAAGCACTGCAGTCTTTGTGTTGAATTAACTGCACAGAGGTACCATTTTGCCAGTATCTAAGCAAACTTAAGAGCAACCGTGATGTAGTGCAGGCTCTGGTGTAGACATACCATTTAGAGCTCACTGTCCTTCCTTTCTGAGCCCATATACTCAGCCCACCTCATGAGTTTGAACAGTCAGCAAGAAGGCTGAGAGACACAGCCAATATTTAGCTGAGATAACCCTCCCTTTTACAAAGGCTCCACAGCTGCATTGCTCAAGCTGGGGTCTGCAGGAACAGCCTGAGAATTCCAATTAAGTCAAGTGGCAAATACCACCTCCTGCAATTCCCTGCACCCCCAGAGAACTGGCTGACAGGACGAGGGCCCTTTTCCCATTGTTCCACATTTCAGTGATGATTCTTTGAAGTGTAGTATCAAGTAAACTGTATTTGTGTCACTGACAGGTCACAATCCAAGTAAAAATATGCAGTTTCTCACAGAATTTGTGAACTGTCCCTTTAAATGCCTGGCAAGTAGAGTGTCTGTGCAAAATAATGTATAATAAGAAGTCAGAATAATTAATTTCAATCCAAAAAAAAAATCTAAGTATTAATTTATAAACAGTTTCACATGTAACACATGTTGATGTCAGAATAGCACTAGCATTTGCTGAAGGCTGCCAAGTTATGCTCTTTTGCGTTACTTTGAAGATTACCAGAAAACTGGTGTGAAAGCACCAGAAAGGCAAGACCTTAAAAATCACGGGAAACTTTTATAATAACCAAAATAAGAGGTTTGAGTGCTGAAGTTGGAATCAGCCCTATAACTGAGAAAGAGCTTTAAACTTGGGCAGCTCAGTGACTTGTGTTTTAAGTCAGGTGGTCTAGCACGAAGGAGAGGAATAAAGTTAGCAGAACAAAACGAGGAGCAATCCTTTCCAGCCACTATTCGTTTCTTCATTTTCTGCTTTCTTGTCAGACCAGATGAAAGAATTGTGTGCAGGAAGGATAAAAGGTGCTACCTCTCCATACAAGTCCTGCCTCTCAGCATTTCTCAAGTTTTCTGAAGAAAAGTTCAACATGGGAGTTGAATTCCCTGTAGTACCAAAGCTCTGTTGTGAATCTATGGGTATGGGTATGTCATGATGTTATTACTGTAACTACTTAGAACTAAGCATGCTATGGCAGCTTAGTTTCATGTTATGTCAGACACAGCAGTGGCATTCAATATTATCCAAGCTTTCTTTGAATGTTACTTTTAATGTTGCAATTGTTCTAAAGGGTAAGAAAATTAGATCCACAGTTGAATATGTAGTATGCTGCAATCATCCTCAGATGCATTTAGAAATGAAAGTGCATCCTAAAGTTCAAAGCCCCTCTATTTCAGCCTGACTCCAGCCTCTTGGCATTTTCTGTGGGTGAATCCTCAACCATATGAGGTTTGCACTACTAGGAGTGTTTCTTAGTTGCTTAATTTCTGGGAGGTAAAGCACTTAACTTGACTTCCCAATGGTTTGTGCTCCAAATGAAAATTATAAATCCATATTCCAATGTATACATTTCACTATTGTTTATTCTACCAAAAATTCAATGAAGCTGCAAGCCATATACATGTCACCATATAGAAATATATAAAATTATATTCTTTTAGTTTCTCATTAGTTATATGTGAATTAAAAATAATTCTTATTTAACATTGTTCTAAAATCATCCATGTAACACTAATAGTAGCAAATGCCACAGTGGTAAGTACACATATCTTTAGTTTATGCTGAGGGTATTACTGCAACACTAAGACAATGCACGTGCAGGAATGGTGCAAGAATGAAAATCCATTTCATAGCTGAAAAATCGTGCTTTTTTAGCTTCTGAAAAAAAAAAAATACAGTAAATATTTCCCCATTTCAGCCTGCCTTCACAAATCTTACTGCACCTAAAAAACCATAATAAAGTATCCATTGAGCTTTGGATTAACTAGGGCACACAAGTGTGCAAGTGTGCACAGTTCTGCGTAAAACCAAATGATAGCTTTACCTACAAAACAATGTCATTCTGGAAACTGAATTAAATCCATCAAGTTCAATTTCTATCTTTCAAAAAACATTTAGTATACATTAAGAGGAATAGACACATATTTGGAAACACAGGGTTTTAAATGACAGACTCTCAATAAGCATTAGTAGGATTGCACCAAAATTCCTGTTAATCCGATGAAAATACATACTCCAGAAAGAGTATACAGTACACAATCCACAACTGTTGGGAATTCCTGGATTTATCCCATTCTACTCATTAGGGATCAAAACATTCCTTCAGAGAGTGCACCAAAGAAAATAATCATAAAGAAAGAAGGAAATGAACTTATGTAAAACTAAACAAAGAAACAAATAAAAAAAAAAAAAAGTGAGGGAACGCAGCAGCAGTAGCAGCAGCAGCACACTTCAGCAAAAGTACTCACGCAGAATCTACTGGCCAGAAGTTGATCAGAGTAACAGGACTGCAAGACAAAAAATGAGGAGGTGAAGAGAGAGGCAGAAGAAACTCAGCAGCAAAATAATTACAGAAAGGTTTAAAAAAAAAAAAAATCACAACAACTAAAAAACAGAAATCCAACAGACTGACGTGAATGACTGTGAAGAGCAACCAACCAAAAAGTGAGAAAAAACCTGAAATCTAAAAAAAGAGGAAAAGAGTGAGAGAACAAGCTGCATGCAATTGCCATTTAACAACTGATTTAACTTGTAAAAAAAAAAAAAGGCAACTGGGTTAACTCATTTCTCCACGTACATCATTATTGCTTTTTTTTTTTCCTCCATAAAGACTTCAAAGGCATTTAATAAGACAAAATTTATAGGGTGAGAAAAGAAGAAATAACCTGGGAAGCCTTCAAACATATCAGCCTAATTCAAAAAATAAAATGACTGAAAGATACCCATTTTGAAGAAAATAAAAATTTAATGAAGAGATCATTAGTCTCCAAATTGCCATATCAAACTTGGAACTTTATAAGGCTGTCAGTAAGATGGGTGTTTCTCCTTTACTAACTGGAGTTGAAGTTCCTGTATAAGGACAGGTTAAAACAGATAAAGGTAATGGCAATTGGAATCCCAGCTTGTGTTTTCCTGCCAGCTGAGGTTAAGAGAAATGAAAGAAATAAAGAAGCTTTATGCATTTAGAAAGTGAAGGGAGTTGGCACCAGCTGGGGACCTCAAGAAGCATAGCAAATGAATTGCTACTTAGACATTTTAAAGCTACTCACGTTTCCATGTTGTCTCCCTCCAAGACAGTTTGCACAGGCAGGTAGCCCATTCGTGGGTGCTTTGCAAAATATCTTTTTGTTCGAAATTTGTTTTTTAGTACCTTGGCAAAGTCACGGACGTCTTCTCCTGAAGTTGTCTGAAAGCCACAAATCACAATGAAATCATCTTTCATGAGGTTATTACATCTTTTCGGTTGCCTCTTCCTTTGCTGGGTCACTTGGAAGAGCTGTGGCCACATGAAGTAGAGCTGCCAATGGCTTGACCTCCAGAACTGTATATTTTTCTTATTTATCACTGTCACCTTACAATGTATGACACAGTGATACCACTAGTGGGAAGGAAGAAGGAAGAAAGGGAAGCTCTGAAAACCCCTCATAGGCTCATGCCTCATCTGAGGTGAGCCCATGAGGACAAGCAATAATTAGACAAGAATTTGCCACTTCCTCATCTGGTTTGGGGGATTCTCTGCCTGCCTCCTGTTCAGCATTAAAATGGCTATAATGGAGGATACACAGGTGGTCCATGTGTCTAGTGAGCTTCTTCACTGGCTGGATCCTGACTCTTATCACATGCTTATCTATATCTTGTCAGTCCATGGAATTCAGACCCATACTCCAAGTTCATTTTCTCTCCAGTTTCCTTTCTCAGCCTCCTCTGACATTAATATTTTGATCAAAGAGAAATAAAAAGCAGGTGAGAGCTGCCAAAAGCTCTCAGATCAATTGTTTCTTCCTGCACCTGTTTAATCTGAAGCTTGCTGGCATTTAAAATCAATACCCTGAGGAGAGTACAATTTACGCAGTTTTCTACTCCCTTGCCTGCCGTCAGTTCTCCCTGCTGCTGTAGATCAGCAGAGAAGCACAAAGCAGAATTTCCTAAAGACCAGAATAAGGCAGGAAGAGTTCAAAGGATGTCTTCTGGGAAGATGCAAGACTTCTTGTGAGCCTGATTAAGAGCCAGGAGATTTTCTGAAAATTCTTAATGGAAGACTTCAGTTACTTTAGTCAAGCTGCTTTCCCTTCTCTGCACCTCACAGAGACACTCGACTCTGAAATACTGCTCTTCCTCAGTAAATTAAGTTCTTCCTGACCCACATAATGATATTGCTTCTCCAGTGTATGTAATTTGAAGGAAAGAAATGAGGGAAAAGTTAATCTTTCTGACATTTTTTAATGAGTTCTATGCCTTCTATTTAGAGAGGAAGGAGGTGCTGGGACCTATCAATCAAGCCAGCCTTCACAGAGCTGCTGAAACACACATGTACATATTTTTAATGATTACCTGGGTAGAAAAATTATGCATGTCCTGAAAAATAATCTGCAGAAAGACTGAAATTCATTAACAGAAAGGACAAACATTATCCTTGTACTGATCACACCTACAAGTTTCATATAAAGAATGAACTTGTCTCTCGTTCTAGTCAGTCCGTCTGGTAGGAAGATTTGGTGTGAGCAATGACTGTCAGAGAAGTGACACAGCAGAACCTACAAGCCACTACAGCAGCATATGCATTTTCAAGAAACTGAGATAGTGCTCAATATTATTATCACTTCCTCAATACATCAGAAGTAAAGACATTTTAGGGAAGGGAAGGATTAAATATGGCCAGACCACCCAGAGGTCTTTGGAAACGGGATTTACAGAGGTGTCCTCACATGCTCCACAAGGAGGGACTTCCCTCTGCTAAATGCCTGTGTGCTGAATTGTGGATCCCTCTGCTTAATTTGCAGTGCAGGCTATGAGAGCTCCTAAGCAGGTCTACATCATGAGAGCACAGAGGGCACATCAGCTGGGAACAGAGAAAAACCCTTAATACTTAGCCTTAGTATAAATGGATTAAACACAGCTTTCCATCCAGTTTGCTCACATGTCATTTATAAGCATTTATTCCTGCCTTGTCTATTTTCAATGTTGTGAAAACTTTTGATTGCATTCAACTGTAATATGGGTCAAGTCTTTTCAGATACAATTAACAATAAAACATTCTTCAGCTTTTCTGGGACTGTTACTTCACCTTGCTCCTCTGAACTTTTGCATGACAACCAAACAGTAAAATGGTGTGTTTGCACAGAAACATCCTGATCTTGCTGTTATCCCAAGAAGAATATATATCTTGTAGTGACAACTGGAAGCACCAGGCACCTATCATATGATCCAACTGCCATTCAAAAAATGTTCAAGGAGTACAAGAAAGGAAAAAAAAATGAGTGATTATTATGTGGACAAGATGATAAACTGATGCTATTTTCAGCCAAACTTTGTGATTTAGTTCACAGATGTTTTATTACACATAATTTTTGGAGTAAAATAATTGAAAACAAAATTCTCAGCCCAACTATTTACAAGAAAGAAACAGTGGAGTTTCAGCATCCCAGCTCTCTTAAATCAAAGCAATACACAGGCAGCAGGGTTGACCATGTTCCAAAACTATTCCAAACCCCAAACTATTTCATAAGAAATAGCTCTTTTTATGTGAATCTTACCACCATCTGACTTTTCTCAGTTTCATTTAAGAAAGTGCCTTAACGTACCCCTATCCCAGATCTCAGCCCTGCCTGTAAACACTAGCTGTACACAGGTATCCCAGTATGACAAGCTGCCTCATAACAGGGTGTTTTTTATTCTAGTGTGTCACTATTCATTAAACCCAAACAGAAAATGATTCTACATCTAAATCCCAGCCTAGAAGTTGTCTTCTATGCTTTATTTGTAACCTCTAAGTGTCACCTGTCTCTGAACAATAAATTAAGCTGTGTTGCTTTCGGGAATAATTGTTGCAATTTTTCTGTCTAAATTAAAATTAGGGAACTGCCTTGCCCCTTTTTTCAGCCTCAACCTTTTGCAGGAGAGGAAAAGTTCCCACATTTCACAAATACTTAGCATGAGTTCTCAAATCTAAGCAGAATTAAAGACTGCAGTGCTCAAAAATTTCCTGAAAGTAAGATGGGGGGGAGGGGATAAATATCTAAACGCTCCACTGTGCACATTTAGCTATTGCAAAGATATATCAAAGAAGGCATCACATGTCTTCTGCCTGACAAAGTGAATTTTAAGGTGAGAGATTTGTCTGGAGTAAAAGGAAAAAAATGCTCTGCCACTTGCAAATTTTCATTCATTTACAAAACAATTATATTCTAGACATGATAACTTCAGTGCATGTCTTGTTCAGTCACACGGTTCTTGGGTTTATTTTTTCAATAGCAGCAACAGCAAAAAGATCGGGGCTTGCTGTGCAACACTTTCACTCCCCTCCCCCCCCCGTTAATCCTTCTCTAATTCAACTGGCTGCTGGTGCAGCCAGGCACAGCACATTAACACGGGCTGCTGGAGTTCAGGATTCACAAAAAAAATGTACTGGATATGAATGGTTCTTTATTCTGATCCAGCAATCTGGACGCGGTTGCAGGTTTTCTGCTCACCGCTGTGTTTGCTTGTTGGTGATCTGTATTTTAAGGGATAACAGAAACCCGCTGGATCCCATGCTGCAGGATTTGCAGGCTGATGGGAGTGGTCTCAAACCTTTTTTGCTTCTCTGTCCTCAAAACACATCTTATGAACAGGTTAAGAAAACAGTAGCAAGATGTTGGTTTGTGTGCTCTGTGCACCACTCACTAATGTCCAATGTCACTGGTTAGCAAGAACAAGAGCGGCAAACTGCAAAATAAAACCATAGCCAATTCAGTAGGAATGGATTCAGCTGCACCTGGAAGAAATGCTCTAACACGGTCACTCACTTGCTCTGCCCAAGACTCAGATAATGAGATTCTGCTCTAGGAATGCCTGTGATGGAGCAATCTGTTCAGACTTGCCCAGGCAGTGCCAGAACTTCCCTCTGACTTGTACAGCAGTTCAGGCAAATAGTCCTTTTTCCAGCAACCTCAGCCCCTGAGGGACAATGTTGAAAAGCAGCAGCCAACAAATACCGACAAAAAGCTAGCAAATGCACATTAGCTGTCCTTGCAGAGATTCAGATTAAATATTGTCATTTAAATGCTACAGTAAAAGTTGATAGATAATGTAAATAAGTATATATAAATTAATACTAACAAAACCACTGGTTTTGCTTTACTATATTATTTTAAGGGAATACTTTTTTCTCTCTCTTTCCTAGGTTTCTAAGAAAAGCCGAGTCTCTACTTCATTTTGGTCACACGTTTTTGTTTAGATGAAGATGTAATGACCGTTCATCTAATCTTACAAGGCTAGCTCATGTATAATTTTGATGCTTTGTTTTCACCATTTTATTTCACCAGCAGATGAAAGTACAAGACTAAGGACCATCCCATTACACCAGGAAATAGCAACCAGAGAGGGCACTGCTTCAAGACCACCACAAACAATAGCAAAGACAGCTGAAAGCTCAGTTGTGTGGCATCATGGAATGACAACTTGAGATCCTCTAATTTATGCTTCTCAGCGGTGGTTGTGAGTGTCCACAAAGAAAAGGAGCACACTGAGAAAGTAATATGGAATTTCCTTTGCCAGCTGTCTGGTATGAAAGAAATGTTTACATAAAAGCAATCTCTTTGAGTGCTGTGAAACAAAGGTGAAGACCCTCACCACACCATCACTGCAGCACATCTGCTTTGTGTTTCATTGAACGCTCTGACTTCCAGTCTTCAGAAATTAAGTCTAACTTGCTACTCTTGAGACGTTCCCTGATATTTTATATCATCAAGTGATCATACAATACAAAGGTACCACTCAATAGTAAAGAATTTCAAAATACAATCATAGTGTTGTGGGGAAAACAAGTGAAATGGCAACCTACTGAGGAATAGAAGAAAAATCAGACCAATACAGATAAAACATCAGGTCACACATAAGTTACCAATGAGCATTCACACAAAAAACAGGCTTCCTGCAGGATCCTGTAGAGCATATTAAAGGTGATTTAATGGGGGAGAAGGGGGGTTGAAGAGGGAGGGGAAAAAAAGCCACCCAAATGCTTGCACGTAGGAAATAAAGTTTTCCCTTTCTAGGTAAGAAGGGATAGTAAGGGTCACTAAAACAGCTACTTACTGGTGTGCAGTATTCCACCATGGGATAGTGCATTTTATGACCTTTTGCAACACGGCCAGAGAAGAAGCAACTTTGGCAGATGTCGTAGTTAAAGTGCTTTAAACTTCTGTATCTAAAAGAGGAGGGTAAAAAAAACATGACTTCAGAGATTTCTATGTGAACACTTCGTATCAGTTTTCCAAGTTTTCTGTGTTAGTAATCCTCTTCCCCGAGATGTCACATGGCGTGCAATGCTAGGCAATGCTCCTCTGCCACACAGGGACAGGTATTGCTGTCTCAGATGTTTATCAAAGATCAGAATCTTCAAAAAAGTTTTTAACATTGGGCAACACCAAAGATTTCTACACAATCACTCTCTCAACATACAAAAGACACCACCATGCTTTTTCTTTCTATAACGCTAATTTCAGTTCTTTTGCTCTTCATCATGGGTCCTAACACAGAATATCCTGAGGAAGTAAAATTCAATTAAGTAATGGCCTCCTCAAGTCACTCCAGCAAACTCCTAAACTCTGTATACAGGGCAGGAACTTTTTGTGTCCTCCCTAGCACATCTATCAAAATAATTTTCCTGTATGGCATTACATCCCTGCAAAACTCCAAAGGAACTTTGGGGACATTATTTAATTCCATCAGCTCTGTGAGGCAGCTAACTGTTTTATCTGCTATGCTGAAGTGCTTGAAAGAGGTGGAGGCATAAGGGTTGTCTTGTTCCAAATATGTGAAGCAGTTCAGTCACAACGACCTCAAAAGAACATTATATATTACACGTACTGAGGCACATAGTATTAGCTTTCTAAAAGCCTTCCAATACAGTATCTTTTTGTCAAGTGTGTACACAGGGTTTCAACGACTTGCAAAGCCAGAGGGAAAAAAAAAAATCCATGACAGACAGATTCTACTATCATGATAATAGATTTGTTATATAAATTTGAGACAGATGAGATCAGTCAAGTAAAATTAGACACAAACACAAAGCTTCAGTGTCCACTTCCCAAGTTCTCAATGTTCACTACAGACTACCCAATCACTTGCCATCCTTTGATTTTCGAAGTGCTGCATTTTTCAATTTCACCCTCTTGTCTTTGGCTGTTTATACAAAACCATGTAAGTCAGTAGTTCATAAACTGTATTTGGAAATGGGAAAATTAGACTTGTCAATGTGTTGAACTACTTGATACTCATCTGATCACTAGCTCTTCCTTAGTAATATTTATAATTTCCCAGTTAAGATATTCAAGGGGACTAAAAGCAGAAGGAGAAGAATTTATATAATTAGAGGAACAGCCTCACAGAAGAAAAACTCAGATTCAAAAGAAAGCAACACTATTTCCCCCATTTCCCACTGCCTGCAAAATTACATAAGCAGAAAGCTCTGCTCCAATACATGCACAAAGTCAACATTCATACTCTCCCAGGTTAGAGCAAAACAATGACTTTTCTTATGTGGTACTACTTGTTGCTGTTGTCTATCTGGGTTTTAGAAACAAAATTACAGAAAGCTCTTTGTAAACAGCACGATACCATAGAAAGAGAAATACCAATGGTAACATAAAAAGGACAGAAACCATACAAAGCAGCTATTGTAAAGCAAAGTGATAAAACAAGTCCAGGCATAATTGTAAGTGAGTATTTACTTAGTCGTTAAGTGGATTCTCAACAGGCATACCAACACACAGTCATTTTACAACACAGTGACTTATTCATTGCCATAGTAACCATGGTGTCAATCCAGATGCTTAAATAGACCAGCAACATTTCCCCCACTCCAGGTTAATGTTTCAGCAACAACATTATTTCTCTGAGAAATCCACATGTCACTTTACATGTCTGTGAATTTTCAAGGTAATTCCCTGCTTTATACCATGACAGAAAGCAATTCATTAGGATCCAATTCAGAAAATGTAACTGCATATATAGCACACACTGACCATAAAGCCAATCGTATTAGTTGTGCAATCCACCAGTACTTTGGTTGAGGCATGGAAAGACATGGGTGCAGAGGAAGAGTCGTATCCTAACTGACAGATGATTTTTGTTCTTTTCAACTCACACCACTGTACCATCTAGGTGTCACTCTCCCTCATGGGCCATCACAATTATTGCTTCCCTGAACAACATCCATAAAAATCAAGCACATGATTTGCCTGGAAACAAGCAGAGCTTTTGATCCACCAAGCAGTAGTATGTACGGCAGAAAGGGAGTGAGTTTGTACCTGAATCCAATAATTGGGCACTCCTTGCAGATGTTACACTTCGCTTGGTGTTTGGCCGTCTCAGCAGCAGCCACCCTGTGCAAGACAGGCAGCCACACCATGGACTGTGGTTCCAGCCTCATCCAGTCCAGGAAGAGGGCTGCTTCGATCTCTGGTTTGTTGTTAGCCTGTAAGACAGAAGGAAGAAAGATAGGGGCTCAGCACAAGTGATCTGTCTACTACCAGCTAATTAACAGTTCAAGCCATTTGCTTCCCATCTACTCTGTATCTTTCCCCTGAATATATTCCAGCTTTTCCCCTAAATCCAGGCACTCATTAAAAAAAAAAAAAGAAAAGAAAAGAAAAATTTATATATAAAAGCAAATCCAGGATCCTGCCTTCAAGCTAGAAACAGAAAACTGTTACTAACATATCAAGTCTCTCTTACTCCCTGTTACAATAGACAGTGCTAACACATACTCTGTCACATAGAAAATCATCCACTTACAGGATTGCCTTTGATGCCTGATCTCATGTTTTCTATCTCTCTTATCTGAGCTCGAATAGCACTGCTTCTCACCTATTTTAAAAACAGTTTGTGTTATCCAAGCCCTTAACATTGCCCGTCTTTTGATCAAAATTCCTTAATACCCTTCATTATCACACTGACCTTTCCTCAAAACGCATGTGTAAGGAAATCATTCAAATCCCTTCTCAAGGCTGTTGTTGAACATGTAAACTTCCTGCCTCCCTAAATGCCTCAAAATCCATCTTTCCAACACGTATTCTCTAAATTTCCCATAATTGCCTGCAAGCACAATACAGTTTTGTTCTACAGAATACAACTGATTTAGCCTCATATTCCATTACTTCACACTTTTGCCTCTGCCAAAAGCAGGAGAGCCTATGGGCACTTCCCAGCAGCCCTGTTCCTCTGCTGGCTTCCCATCAGATCCTAACCAGTGTGACTATTTCAGGTCTCTCTTCTACGGTAACTTCAAGGCAGCTCAGTCTCAGAGCTGAATCTCATTAGGCACACACCAAAAAATGATATATTGTCCCTATCTGGCATCACCTACAGGATGGAAAAAGAAACAGCAAAGAGACAAGAAACACAAGGCAAGAAGAAACACCAGGGATCTATCTGCTGGGGTAGAGGTCACACCGTACTGGCAGACAAGTCACTGCAAAGAACAGAGCAGAATAAAGGCAAAGATCAACGAAAAGAATTTTAAGGAAAGCAGTGAAGTGATGGCATCGCTGTTCATGGGGAACGCTTCTCCCAGTGTGCAGAGTGGTGTGAAGCCAGCACAAAACTGCTTATCTGAGAACCTGGGAGCTGGTTTCAGTGCTGAAAGTGAGGTGATGGGTCTGTTGGAAACAGCAAAGGGGTCTGGTGGGGAGGATGGAAGGGAGGAGGTCCACACAGGGAACGGCCCATGTGATGAAGTGGGATACCATCCCGCTCCATTTCTCTAAACCATCACTACATGCTGATTCAAATTCCTTGAGACATTTCCTTCCATGCTACCCAACACAAACAGCATACTTATGTGCTGAATATATTTAAATCCTCTGTTTTCCTTTTTCTCTGGGCTTTCAAATAAAGCTCTCAGTGGGCCAGTCTTTTATATTTCAAACTTCACAAGGCAGACTGTCTTCCTTTGTGGTTCCAAACCTATTTGAAGCATTTAAATAAATAATAAGCATTAATGTATCATGTACATGGACCAAGATGAATAGGGGATTGAGTGCTGTGGGTTTTTATGCTTGTTCTCAGTTACTTTTCCAGTTTTTCATGAAATCTGAGTCTAGCATGACCTAGCTAAAACCTAATTCAGCTCAAAAAGCTAGCAACGAGTTTGATGGAAAAGTATCACAACTGATCTAAAGGAGAGAGAGCTATAGCGAAAGCCAACTAGTTGTGTGTTTTGTGTTGCTTTTTTTTTTTTTTTAAAGCTAACACTTTATAATCTTGACAAACAAATTAACTGATCAATACTTGAAGACTGAGAAAAATGAAAAGTCTCTAGACAGAATCCCTGGCCACAAGAAAGATGTGGAAAAATATGCCCTGAATCCCTCCTTCACAATGCATAGCATTAAAATGGACTTAAAATGTTGCTGCAATACTTTGGTTAATCAGAAACAGAGATTTTTTATTTTTTTTTTTGTCAGGGCTTTCTTCTTGAGATGCTAGTTTGGGAAACCATCTAATGACTCCTATTACTGCATTTAATATCCATGTATATGGATTTCTAGTACAGCCATACACATTCTTTTTGGATGTTTTGGGTAAAACCATAAGACCACAACATATCCACAGTTACTCAAATACACTCCGTCACAATTTAATATTCACTTCAGTCCTTATATGAAATTGAAGGTTTTTTTTTTTTTCCCCACACTGAAATATTCTCGAGGACTTCTTCATTAAATTCAATTCCTCTGTTTTCTCATGTAGCTACAGAATTTAGGAACCCTCCCAATGAAAAAAGAAAGAAGAAAATCAAAAGTACAATAAAGATCAGCCAAAACTGGCAACAGAATTTGTTCAGAACAGCAGCTACTGCCTTTTGCTGCAGGACACCAGTGAATTCAATAGAATTATTTCTAGAACTCTCCCAAGAGAGTTGTATTTATAAAACATTATCATCTATACATTTGTTTTTCAGCTATCAGCCAGGGCATTAAAGGGGCTGGGCAGAGACTTTCTGTGGTTCACTCAGTGAGCCAGCATCAACCAGGAACTAGACTGGCAAGCCATTACCCTGCCTACCAGACTACACTTTCTATACAGAGGTCCTCTAAGCCTGAAAAAAATTTGAAGAGGATCTCTCTAATAGGAAATGTGTATGGAATAGAAATAGTTTACAGAAACACTGCAGTGCAAGTTGCAGTCATAATAAGAATGAGCCACTCCAAGCGTGGCTCTCCACTTGTAGCTTGCTTTAAATTTGCAGGGAAAATGTTGTGGCAATGAAAGACCTCCCGTAACATCCAAAGACCTATTTTAATTTCGCAGTCACTGTCGACTGCAAGCAGTCCCAATAGCTGCCTACCCAGAACTCCACGTGCTGGCTGTACAAAACCCCTGCTCAGAGAGATTAGCTGCATTAAAATGTATCAGAACTGGTTCCGAATTATATTACATGAAGATTTAAAGCCACATGGAGAAAAGCTGGTCAGGGTCAGACAGTACAGGACAGACAGTTCTCAACTGTTCCCCGAGCTTCTATTATTTTTTTTTTTTTTTAATGATTTCTAAATCCAGTAAAGGCAGTAGCTGAAGATTTTTTATAAGGGAAGAAGTCTGAATTCATACAGTTTGTATCTGAACCAACAAGATCAAGCTGTAAAGAATATTAATGGTTCTTCTCTTGAACAGATTTCTGTGCAACTCCCAGTTTTTATGGTAATAACAGAGTGAATCAAGAAGTGAAATTTATAAAGCCCTTTCCAGCTTACAAGTAACAATTTGTTTTGGGGGACATTCAAATTCATTATGTTCCGGACATCTGTTTTTCAGTATTTATTTTGCAGAAACAATGTGGGAATAGGGTGGTGCTAGCATCTTTATGCAATACTTGGGAGATGAATTTTTTGGTCGTTCCCCTTCCTTCTTCCAGCTAGCAGTTTAAAAAAATATTCTATGCTATATTAGCTTTATCTATGCATAATATGATATATACTTCAAAACAAAGTCGTGTTTTTACATGAAGGATGTGGTATGTTTTTGGATGAGGTCAGACAATACAGCACAAATTTCTGCTATGTTTTTTAATGCGTGATACTCTGTTTATATGCAGTGTAGGAAATGAATTGGAAATAAATTAACATTTAAATTCAGTAGTGTTACTTATCCAGGATGGAAAGCTTTATAATAGTCTAGGTAAACACTGTTTTGGACAAACCAAACTAAGAAAGGGATTTTTATGACTTGTTAAAGGTTAAAAATGCAGAGCAAGCCATGAACATCAGCTGTGTCTCCCTGAAGTCAGATCAAACACTGTTCAACCTTGTTTTTCACTCTTGAATAGCTTCCTCAATACATTTGTGTTCTCCACACTGCTGGCTGGTGAAAAAACAAAACTCAGGAATTTACTGTATCTGAGACAAGTGCTGCTTCATGGTCAAGAGAGGATTATTTTAAAGGAAACTTTGAGTGATACAGACTTCTTATATCTCTCTCAGCCCTTTGAGGAAATAAGGTCATTACTTTGACCCTTTTCAATACACTTGATTGCACTGACTAGTCCAGTCAATGTTTTTAGTGTTGTGGCAAAGAGTAATAAAACCCAAAACAAACAAACACATGAATCCAGAAGTTAATTAATTTACAGTTTTATATCATCCACAATTGAAATATACCATCTTCCTGCTCCCCATCCCCTAAATCATTTTAAAAGAGCTCTTTAAAGCAGTTCACTTGTAGGAGTCTTGATTCAAGAGTGCCTCCCAAAGTCAGACAGGTTCATAAAATCCTGCTAAAATAAAACCAGAATTGATGGGTTTTGACATTTACAGCATAGCAGCTTGAAGAAGGATTTGCTAGTTCCCTTAAGCCAGATCTCCCCTGTCAGAGCCAAAAGCTGAAAAAATATCCCATGAATAAAAACAAGGGTTACCTGGCACTCTCAAAACACATCTGGTCCCTCAACAATAACACTGCATTTGTGTGTTACTTTCATATCGACATTTATATAACTACATATAGTTATTCGCACACAGTACTGAAACTTCCTAACCGTTGAAGAAAACACCAACTCCAACCCAACACCTCACGAAACAGCTGCCCAACCAATTAAAATCGCAGCATTTGTGGCCATAGTCACTATCAGGGTCTTGGACCAGAATTTGCAATACCCATACTCCACCTAAAAGGACTAACTGCCCCCTATTCTGGCTTCTATTTGTCTGAGTAAATACACTGGATTTGGATACACGTAGGTATTTGTAAAATCCAGGCTGATGTTGCCTTATTGCTGACCAAGTACAAACCTAGAAATTAAGACTATACAACAAAGAATATTAAAATACTTCCCTCTGTCGAAGTAAAATGAAACAAGATGATTTATAATACAGGTATGAATTAACTGTACATATTTTACTATTCCTTAGCTTCCTGTGTACTAGTTCTTCACATCAAGTACTTTATTTCAAGTACATGCTCAGAATAATGCATACTTAAAGCAGTTTATAACCAAGGACCAAAGACCCAAAATTTTATTGAGAAACTGCAAGAGACATTTTCATCCAAGCTGCACTATGCTTTTGCATCACATTTCTTAAAGGTCCCAATATCACAGTCATTATCCAAGGCAGTGATATGAATTCCTAGGTCCTATTTACACTCTATGAGGAAAGCATATTAATATTTTTCTACTGTGATTAAAACACAGTGCGTCTCTTTCAGTCCATATCAATTCCTTATCCTGTTTACTTAAAAAACATAGCCATCATAGAACTAAAAGGGAAGTGCTTTCACACTGCAGTAATCCTGAAATCACCTATTTTTTCATGGATCTATAGATTGCTTTGATTCAGTCTGAGTGCAGGCATAACTATATAGTCTTCAAGTGGTCATCAGACCAATCTCTGCTCTCACTGAAAAATATTTTGTCTTTAAAATCTGAAAGCAGAAATTATATCAGCCCACCCCACACAGGAAAGATGAGTCCCATAATATCCTTCTTCTCCCAACAATTACTATCAGCATCTTCCTATACATGAATAAAACTGTGGAAAGTGAGAGTCGGTGCTGGGGGGATGAAAAGCAGCAGGGCAGCAGCAGCAGGAGCCTGGGAGTAGGCAGGGCTGGCAGGCTGCTGCCAGCAGCCAGGCTGGGAAACCTGCCCTCCCCAACCCTCATTCCCAAGGACTCGCACTTCAAACTATAAAGCAGGAGAGATTTCCCCTGTTATCGCTGGGAACTGTAAACATCCCCCTCCTTTTTTTTTTTTTTTCTGTTGTGCAGACAGACAAGGCTGTTGCCAGGGCACCTAACCTAAGGGAGGGGGGTGGGAAAGCGATTTCTGAAGCACACATTTGTGCAGACTCTGACATGACTGCAATTTACAGCTGGCTTATCATCACCAGTGAGGGAGAGGAAAAAGGAGGGGGGGGGGGAAGGAAAAAAAAAAAAGAAAAGAGTAAGAAAACCATTAAGTAAAAACATTCTTCACCGTGGGCGTTCAAAGAAAGACTTAATTTAGTTTCCACGCAGTAATGTAAACTATGAATTCTCGCAATATTTTTAAAAATTCAATTATCTCACTTCAGTAAAAGGAGGCTACTGGGAGCCACATGCAATCCTCCTCAGCCGTCCAGCTCCTCCAGCCACTCTGCTTCCTCGGCTGCTCCCTGCTCCAGCCTGCATCCTTGCTTCCACTTCTCTGGTCCTCCTAGAATATTCTTTGTTCTGCTGCAACCCAAATCCAAACCCACCCTCCCAGTCTGAAAATTAAAATGAGGCTTCACCCAGAGGAAAAAGAGAGGATGAAATTCCTCTTACTGCACATAAGAAGAAAACCAATTTATCAGTGCAGATAAGAGAAGGAAACCTCAGGTTTTCTGATTTTTCTGATTTATGAACATGTCAAAGGTTGTGCCAAGCTGTGCTCGGGCTATTTCTAGAAATGCTGGCAGCTGGATCCAGTATTGCATTCAGCCCCTTGGTAGGTCTTCATTTGTAACAACAATGTCGCTAACTCATTTTATTCAAATAAACTTTTATTCCAAGATCATCTTCCTACTTTATAAAAACTGGTTTTGTCTGTTCCATCACTAGGAATTGTATTGTTTTTTTCCTAGGATAAATACACAGAATGGCAGCCCTTCTTCCAAAAAAAGCCCTGTGTTTGTCAGATTCCAAGGTCAGTTTTCTGATCAGTTTTTCAAGAGTGCTCTAAGCACTGTTGCTATTCACTTGGGAAAATGACAGGATGCAGCAAGTCCTAATTTCTGAGGAAGGTCATTTGCACCAGTGAGCTTTTGACCACAGATTTGCTGTGGCATCATTTTGTCTTGGTCTCACTTGAAAGCCCAATGTGGAACTTGAGGCTTGAAAGCCACATCTGGGTCTCAGCCAGCTATCAACATAGCTCATAGTTTATCAGCATGGGTTACCCACCCAGTATATGGCCCAATAAAAAATTTATTCAGAAATGGCATCAGCTACAGGTTGGAATTATAAGAGGTCAGGACATGAATGATGGAAATGAGAAAAGGTGAATCCTGTAGAATTAATCTGTTAAAAGAAGTTTAAAAAAATATGGAAAGAAATGTCCCAGCCCAACTGAAGTTTGTGGTGGTTTTAGATTATTTTCATAGTCATTTTGTGTAAGAATACTACTTCTAAACATTAATATTCATTAAAAAAACTTGCTGTGTTTTGCATACTACAGAACTGAAACTACTACATAATGAAACTTGAGCAGCAGGCAAAAAAGCAAACAACTCCCCCACCCCCAACCAAACTAAAAATCCCCCAGGGACACTTTGGGAATGGGAAAAGAGCATTTCTTCCATTGTAATGTAGCAGATGCATTGAGAGTTAATCACAGACCATACATTACCTCCCCTCCTCTACCTTTTCATTAAGCAGCTGTCTTCATCTTGCACATTCTGCTGGTGGTTAGGATAAGGATGAATAATTCCCTTAACTCTCTTCCTCCCCAGATTAAATAATTTACAAGTTAGAAAAAGAGCCTTCTGTTTGCTGTGTATTCCTCAACAGACAGGACAGGAATTCTTTTGGTACTCTTTAAAGAAAACTGCCATTATCCATTCAAGCAGTGAAGGAGCTCATCGAGCCCTCCTTGTCCCTAGACAGCACTGCAAGCAGTCATTCCTTTCCTATCGCTCCGGTGGGCACCTGGCTGTCATTGGTATTTATATGCCCAAAATTCAGATTAACCATTGCTGTTCACCTACACTGCAGAAACAAATTGTAGTCTACTGCTAGAAACACAGAACTGTAAAACCAGGAGCTGCCGCAACAAACACTTAAACTGTTTGTTGGGTTCAGTTACAATATAAGCCTTGATGACAATTATTTGCTGTCTGGATAACAACATAATCTGGGCTTTTTCCACTGTGGCCAGAGAATCAGGCTAACTCAAACACATCTTGTCAAAGGAATGGTTTAATATACCAGTGAACACCATCTTTAAATGACCCCAGTCCGCTAAACCTTCCGGATTTTCAGTCCTCTTCAGAATAGACAGGCTACCTCAACACAAAACAAAAATCAGAAAATTAACAGTAAACACACATGAACTTACAAACTGGAAGCAGCTTCTGACACTTGGCTCAATATTGCTGCCTCCAAAGGAAGCCACTTCTCCCAGCTGCCGAGGGATTTGGATGGAGTCGTGCAGCAGGAGCCCCAGCCGGCGCTGGTCACAGAAGCCAGTGGAGCTTGCCACTTGCTTGAACAAGTCTGGGGAAAGGAAAAGAACACCAGAGCTAAAGCATCACTACTGGGATGCAGCCAATAACATGGAAGTTTGCATAATTTGAAAGGCTTGTAAGTGCGGTCAACAGCCTTGGTGAACAGGAACACAAATGCATCTTCATTTTGGCTTCTGCTCTTCCCATAAACACTGTTGTTTTGTTTTGTTTTTCTCTTAAATATGCACTCTAGTGATAATTTTTAACAGCATTATTGGCTTGTACCCCAGAAGAAAAGCTATTCCTACACAGCACCTGTGGCATTACTGGTAATAGTGACTGTGATTCTTTAACACAGCTGGTACTATCAGTAGTGACACAGCTAACTGAACAGCAGGATCTTTGAGCTACAGCAACTCAAATGTTTTAAAAATATTGTTTAACAGTAAAACAATCTCATACACCATACAGCACATTTTCAAGTATTAGCAGTCAACTTACAACTCAGAGAATCCATTTCTCTTTCCAATGGGTTAAACTGAGAAACGAGAGCTCCCTAACTTTTATATATCACAATCTTTTAATCCAAGAGTATTTCTATAATGAAAGAAAAACTTTACAGTACTACAGAACCTGCTGTCCACCAGGAACATTAATATATTAAGTTTTCACCTCTGAAGTGAAATGTCACTTGAAGCCATGTTCTGTTACTGCATCATTCTAGAAAAGAATCCTTACAAGACAGAGTTATTATCCTTTCATAAACTCAATTTAATTTGGTGGGAATTAGTTATACTACATATACATTGAGGAGGTTTTAGAATTCATAAGAAGAAGAAAATTCAGACCAGCATTAACTGAAATATTTATTTGGTAATATCCCTGTTGACAATATACGACCTGAATAAATTATCTTTACTTTTTGAAGTTAAAAAAAAAAAAGTGAGAAATGGCTAGAATAAAATAATGCACTTTTTTGGGGCCACCTTAATATTTCATCCAACACTAGGGATACAATTATAGAGGTGATTTCAGCACTGCTTGAGATAACTTTCCTAGCACTGCTTCAACACCTGTTTTCTTCCAAAGAAATAAAGGAATGGATAAAGGATTATTTTTTAATTACATGAATTCCACTCTTGCCAAGTCTAGTTTTATAATAAATAATTTTGGGATAAATCCTTCCATCATCTCTGTAAGCATGAAGACTTGTGCTCTAGCACAACCAAGAGAAAAAAATGTTAAGGGGTGCAACTTGTCACATACTTGCAGCAATACCAATAGTAATTGCACTACAACTTCACCATAGATGGTGAAGCCAGACCACAGCCTGGCAGAGACAATTCCTTTCTCTCCCACAAACGATTCAGCTTTCAATTGCTCCATCACTAAAACATTAAGTGTTCTACACCCTTAAAAAGTGGGGTTATGCATTACTGTACATACACATTGCAGGAGACTATAAAATATGAATGTTTTCCTTTAAAACTTTGAAACTCCTCAATGAAATATCACTTTGGAAAATATCTGTACTGAGTAAATTTTTTAAAAAGATTTTCTGAATACTTTTCACAACACCCACATAAAACACCTAGAGATCTAAACTGTGACATTCATAGTGATTGCCCTAAAATCCGATCCAATTATACATAGTCATGCACAAACTCTGCTGTTGGAACTGTTTTCTCTTTAGCATTCTTCAACTGTCATTAGTAGAAAGAAAAGTAGAATAATAACAATTGATGAACAACTTCTATGGTACTGGGTCAAATCCTGCAGGCTGGGTTGTGGTTTTTTGTTTTTTTTTGGTTGGTTGGTTGTGGTTTTTTTTTTGTTTTGTTTTGGGTTTTTTGTTTGTTTGTTTGTTTTTAAATGCATGCATAAGTTATAACACTTAATTTGACCAGGAAGTTACTCTAGAGAACTACTCTTACCAGGAGTTCTTTTCTGGATCGTGGCCTCACTAATGAACTTATTCATTAGTCAGATAAAGCTAAAACTTCAAGTGGAATTTTTTCCAAATATTTCAGGATTTGTTCTACTAAACTAGGCAAAATTTGCATACCTTTAATATTTATTTAAGGGTAGCAACTGTATTTAAACACAACGTACATAAGACCCAGAACATATTGCAGAAAACATTTTAAAATGTTAATATATTTTTATACGGTGTCACGCAAGATGTCCTGTAGACGTCCATTTTTGTGTACAAAGGTGTGCTAAACCAGTGATCTCCACAGAGGGATTCTTGTACCCCAGGGAGTGCACAAAACAATCCATTAGGGTGCGGTCAGAAAAGACTTTTTTGCAGTGCTAATAAATGAAGTTTAAAAACGGTGTGTATTTCATCTTTATACATCCTTTTTACATTTCTATTTTTGATAACGTACATAAAATATTATTACAGTGGCACATGTATATAATTTCTAAATAAATATGCATCCATTGGGTGTGCATGCTCAAAATATTTTTTCTGATAGGGGTGTGATCAAAAAAGTTCGGGGAGTTCTGTGCTAAACTATGTAAAGCCATACTGAACAAAGAACTTTTCAATTCAAGGTGAAGCAAATTAACACACTGTGCATCTGGGCTACCTAAAAGAATATATCAATATGTTACTTAAAAGGTTATGCAATAAATAGGAGGAACAAAACCAGAACATAAACATGAAGTAAAACCTAAAGAATTACATTGACTTACATCGATATTTATCTTCCAGGTGTGCTTTACAAAGAGATATAACACCAGTTTTGAAAGATAAGACACGGATCCTTCCTGTTCGACCCCTAATGAAAAAAGAAACATTGGCTGATAATATGATCTATTCATGTAATAATTTACTTACTATAACAAAGTTCACTGCAGTACCATAGTCATTATAAATGACATACAGAACCAGGCTGCACAGTGCATGCCAGCCAGTTACTACGTAAACTACAAATGAAATATAAAATACGGTTGTGGGTTCACAGGCATAGCCAAAATGGATTGTGCTGTTTTATCAATTCAACCAGAAATGGTCTCATTTGGAAATAATTACTCACCTCCTTTTTTATGACAATAATGAGAGTAGAGTCTTTACCCTGAGCTTATTTGAACAGGCTTCTCTATGAACTGCTGCAGAGCTATTCTCAGAGAAGATGTGGTCCTTGACAGAACAGCAAACCACCCCTTTTGCCAAAGACAATATAGCTTCTCTTTCATTAGAAATGCAATGCAGCAGTCATTTTTAGACGGTCTTTGCTTACTGTCTATTGGGCCTGTCCTGACTTGTTTAAGAACAGGGAGCTAAGCACGAAAAATCAGCCCCTGCCAGCGGTGCGCGGTGAAAGGGGCACTTGTAAGGCATTCAGGTGAATGATGAAGCTTGGCTAGAAATCACAAGAAAGCAGGCAGGATGCATAGTTATGCCATTAACAACACAGCATGGTGTCTGAGCAACTCCTCGCAGCCCTCAAACCTGTCCTGCACAGTGCCAAGGGGCTGGTACACTCAGCATCAGTCCCTGGGCTGCCTCTGGTCAGCCTCCCCCTCATGCTCACTCCCGCCTTGTAACGTGCCCGGGTGACTACTTTTACTTTTTACTGTGACTGTGAGAAAAACAACCTTCTCTGCGCTGCAGGCAACAAAGTGAGAAACCTCCACACCCTCTCTTAGTTTTCTGGTCTAGCTCAATTTACCTCCAGTTGCTGTCTTCTCCCAAGACTGTTATTTCAGATAGCATTTCAAATATCTAACATCTATTGCAAATGAGGGCATATACAACATAGGAAGCTAATGTCTAAAAATGACATTTTTGAAGCACAGCCTTCTCAACAATGTTGAAATGTCACCAGCAAGAACACCACGGGAATAAGACAAATCATGTACGGGCATGCCACGGTCGTACATTAGGCTGCACTGTTTGGCAAAGATGCACATTGTCTTTTTAAATCCTACAAAAGCATTGTAGTAGCCAGCGGTACTCATTTACCCACACATCTCCCTTGCAAACACTATAAAAGATGCAGACTGAAACTGGTAGACAAAGCCAAATTCAGAATTTGCAATCTTTTACTAAAGAAGCTTGTTTTTTCATCACATGTAAGCATTTGTTGTTTACCTATGCTTTCTACACTCCAATCCTCTTACTCCTCTCCTTCCAATCTTTTTCCAAATTAATTATCATCTGTGCCCTGACAAACTCCTGCTGATGAATACCAGGCTCACGCAAATTATACAGAAGAAGAATGTAGAATGATGATTTCCCTGCAAGGCATATTAAATTGAAACTTGCACGAATCACCAGTTGTTCAGTTCACTCTCCTCTCCTCCCAAGTCAAACCAATAATTTAGCATGCTACTGCAAATGAGCATGAGTGACTGATCAATTAAAACAAATCTGAAACGTGTTGGACTCACAGAGCTGTGCCCATAATTAGATCAGTCATTGACTGTGAATTTGATTAATATCTTTACAAATGACAGTTTTCAATTATAAGAAAAGTAAAGATTCAGTACATTTAATTAAATGTCTCCAGTACTGCTATGCACTTCAGTTGATCTCTGCCTATTAAGTTTACAATGAAAACTAAACACATGTGACCTCAAGGTCACCTCTCTTACCAGTGTAATTCAAACCTGAATTTCAGCAAAATAGCTACAAGCTTTCCTCACAGATAGGACACCTCTCTGTTTCATTGTGTCTTGCAATATCCAGTTCCCTAGCATACCTAGAGAATTGCCTGCAGGCAAACAATTATAATTTCTAATGTTGTATTTTCAGCACAGTGCAACATTAAAAAAACCCCAACCCTATACTGGACACAGCATATCTAAACCAGACCGCCCAGCCTACAAGCAGCCTGCAGGACAACCTTTATCTCCCTCTCTGCCTCTAACGTACCTGATCTGGATTAATATCTCCAGCACACCTTCTCTGTTTTTCACTAACTAGATATCTTTGTTTATATGTTATTTAAAGGTGATGATAATTCTGAAGTACATCAGAGTTCTATGAAAGCCAAAGCAGATTAAAGGAATAAAACCTGACTAATATAGCCCCATTCCCTGCTACTAGTGCAGTACACAAAAATATAAAATAATCTGAGTAATCCACTTCACAGGATACTGCAGCTGGTGCAGAGGATATTATAATCAATGGGCTTATTCGAGGTGATCCTACAGGAAGAGACTCTGTAGAAATCTACTTCTTTTTTGGTAGTAATCATTGAAGCTTCAGTGCTGTGAAAAAGGGCGGATGGAAGAACAACATTATGGCACCTCAATACAGTTCAAAATGTCAGTGGAAATACAATAATTGACCCGTGTCCTTCCATTTCTATAAGCAAATGTTTATTCTGACACAGCACAAAGTATGTCTGGTTGAAGGTGGCTGATAAGAACCTTTAAAACACAAATGAAGACTTCCACTGACATTTTTAGCACTAAATTCACCAAATAAAAAAAAAATAGCTTATTCTAAAATGAGCTTACAAACATGTGTTGGGGTCTGTCTACGTGTTATGAGCAACATCATTAACCCACTGAATAGGAATATGCATAAATTTGCTTAGGTAAATTTACTCTGTTGTATTTATACTTCTAGGTACACTTTTAAAAATTAAATTTTAGATGAAATATTCCTCAAATCTCCTGACTACTAAGGGTTGTAACCACATTAGATTAGATGCCCCTCTTCCATCTTGGAACAAGATTGAAAGCTAGAGAAAATGGACAGCTCTGAAAAGGTTTAACATCCAGAAGTACAAATGCATCTAAGTGTCTACATAATAAGCATTCATACTGTTACTTCTTGATAATTCTCTTGAATACCTAAATCAATTTAAAAAGCCCTGTGAAGCCATGACCTACCGAGGACATGCAGTCCTAGAATTGCTCTGAACACAAAAATCTGTTAAAAAACGTCTGTATTGCAGCTCTCTTACTGCTTAGCTTAATAAAGCTAGGATTGCAAGCCTAACCGAAGGCTGTATTGATTCAGCTAAATGCAGGCATTAAACCATTAGGTTTATTAAACTTTCACTACAACGACCATTTTTTCAGTTTCATGCCATTCATTTTATGAGTCAGACAGCTTGTTACACCTTCACCCTTGTGCTGTTGGGAAGGCTCCTGAGCACCCCATGCTCAGAGCACCCATACATACGTGTCATAGACATTCAGCAGCCAGTTGAGGCACATGTCCACGCAGAGAGGAACGTTGACCAAGTTATTGTGCTCTTGTTCCAGTCGATCATAAATGGTTGTCAAGCAGTTAATGATCTGCAGAATATCCATCGGCTGGTCATTTTGTTTGAGGTTGTGCTGGTCCAAGGCATCACATGCAGCAGACAGACTCAGGAGATCCACTGTTGAATTTAAAGAAAACCAACCACAATAAGAGAAATTGAGGTTCTATTACCCATACCCAAGTAATTAGAACAATTTATTTGACTTATATGCTTGGTCAGAGGACATTTTATGTCCTCTGAAAGTCACGTGCAAGACTGGTTTCAAGACTCCTACAGATTCACTGTTTATTCAGCTGTGGTCTTAGAGGGCAATGTTTACGAAAGTGAAATTTAGTTCATTTTTAACTGTAAAGTGCTTATTATCCTATTGGATCCCATAGAAATTTTACACAAATTACTAAGTAAAAATTACATATTTAATGTTTTATGTTCCTACAGATAGGCTAATTAACATATGACTACTGCATTCACCAAGTTTGCTCTAAACACAGCGCATGTCATCGGCTTTGAGACGTGCTGTCCCTTTCTTACAGAAGTTGAGCAATCTCAATTGAACCAAACTCCACAAGAAATACAAAAACAAATAACAAATGAACTGGGATTAACCTCTCGTTAGTTTTCCTTTGGTGAGAACAGGGAAAAGAAAGTTCCAGAAACACTAAATGACCTCTTTCAATATTTATTAATGAAAATTTTCTGGTTTTCATTCTGCAGAGCATTTACATTTATAAATACCCTTATGACATTATGAAGTAAGACACATTTAAACGTATCACTCAATATGCAAGAGTGCGTTTTGTCACAGACAGTTTAAAAAAAAATCTGGTTTTATTCCAATTTAAGTGAATTGCATTTTGAAATTCAGATGTTCAAGGCAAAACAGAACTTCCCTTTCTCAGCTCTTAGTATCTGCATACTAACATCAACAGCAGCAGCATATTTTGGGGGATACCAAATGAGAGTGTTACAGGATGTTTACAAAGTAAAACAGGAATATGAACACAGGAAACCAAAAAAATGAGATCACTGATGCAGATATTCCTGCTGCCACATGAAAACCCTTCATAATTCCTTGTAGTGAATTTCCAGGGTGTGAACAATGGGAATATCAAAGCCCAGATGCTGTTAGTCCTGCTCATACCATGGGCAGTCACAAAGTGTAGTACAATTCAACATGACTCAAGGGAGTAGCATCTGGCCCAAAATGAATGGCCTAAACTCATCCAGGAAATTCCTCACAATACTGGGAAATGAACTGACCCAACTACAATACCAGTTTTTCTCTCATTGGAATAAAAATGTGCTTTATTAAGTCCTGGTAAGCAACACCTCCTGGTAATGTTAGAAAAACAAACAAAGAAAAAAAAAATGACAAGCATGCAGAGGTTAAATGCGGAACCCCATATAGGGATTTTTTTAGAACTGGATGCAGTTTAAAGGCACATTTGACAAATTCACACTTGAGAATCCTATTTTACTAAGGATGAAACTGACCCTTTGATGTCCTAGTGGAGATGAAAATACTTTAGCTGCACACAGTACTGCTTGATAAGGCTGCACGGACAGTACGCTGGGATTTCATAATTGCCAAAAGAATTTCAGGAGTACAAATTTGATTAGAAATCAATAGGGACTTCTGCTACTAAATCCCTTAAGCACTTATGAAAATTCCATGCTGTGGGCCTGACATACCCAGTGCTAGAGTGAATAAGGCAAGCTTGGAATGCTATTCCCATTATTATACCAAGAAATTTAACTTTGAATCTGTGGGTTTGTGCAGAGTCTTATTGAAACTTTACTTTTTTCCCCGTTAGCATATAGCTATTTATTAGAATTAAACTTTTTTTTTAATATTATGCATAACCTACTAGCACATAGAATATAGCTATTCTACGATCAGTGTTCTATCCCACAAAAGCATATTTATCAGACCCATCCATAAGAGTTTTGAAAGACCTGTTTTTTCTAATAATTTGTTAGTCAAATTAGAAATAGAGCACTGCCTTCACAACACTTTTAACTCTGAGCTTTAGGCTGAACTCTCAGATCCCTGGAGACTACGAATCAATGGTAATTAAATGAACCCCTCAGGCATCTGAATGGCAGCTTAATTATATATGCAGCTACTGCTAAACATGGGTCATTCCACTTTGTGAAAGCTTTTCCCACTAATAAGCAGCAACTCCTGAAAAGCCTTTCACCCTGCTCTTCATCAGCCTCCTCTCCTATCTTGAAGTTAATAGCACATGTTCATCTTATAACAAGTAAAAAAATATCTGCCACCATGCTCCGTTTAGGAAATTTCTTTGTATGGGAAGAAGGGTGGCCCCAGCCTTCCCCACATTAAGCTCCTCCTGCATCTTTCCCATCAAGATTACAGAAATGGGGGGGGCCTCTCCCAGAACCAAGAATTGTGGATTTTTTTCCTATACAGACGTCCCATGAATGTCAGACTTTCAAAGGACAATCCCCACGAGCCAGATACGCATTGAGTAGTTATATACTCATTGCCATTCAGTGATTTGCAAAGCTTTACTTGAAATAGACCATTTTACACTTGTACTTCTTGTTTGTTCTCTGCCACTTTTTATTTAAAATTCATAAATATACAAATATATGTTTTTATATAATCATAAATACATAAATATATAAAAACTGAGTGACCAGTAGCTTTTAGCTTATTTTGACATCTAAAAGTCATCTACATAAATATTTCTTTGGCCTCTCAAAAAAGAGAAGAAATATTAGGATGTTTGTAACCAGACAGCAACCTGGGGACAGATTGCAGGACAAGTGTAAAAGATGACCCAGAATAACTAACCGACCCAAGGACAGAAGTGACAATTCACAGGAAGGAGGAAGTATGCTGTGGAGGTCACATAGCTAACTTAGGGAAAACTCAACATGTGGTTGGTGTTATATTGTATTAATGGTGTTCCCAGAATGCAAGATCATCTCCTCTATTACCCACTGTTGTTGGCTGATACATAAAAAAAAATTATCTAGCCTCCACAAAATTAAAGGAAAAAAAGCACCCTAACAGAAGTTCTTGAATATTTTCTTTTCCTGCATCTCCAAGAAAAGTTTGTGAATTCATCTCATTTGATTGATGCAATGTTCAGATGTGGTTTGCATTCAAAGATCAGATCTTTTAAAAGTAGCAAAACAAGAAAGTCAACACGCTTTGATGTGATTATCAAAGGAAATCATACATTTAAAAAAACTAAATGGTGCAACAGCTACACCTGGCACGCCTGCAATAATTTTGAAGGCTGGGATGATAGAGCCACACACTAGATTCTTCCAAGGTAACACAATACACTTAAGGATTACCATTTTCCACATTCTTCTTTAGGCTTAATATCCTACTGCCTTAATGTTCATTGGGCTGATTTAGACTTTAATTCTTTATGGTTTGTAAGTATAGTTCATTTTAAAAAGTGTTTCTATTCTTCTCACTGAGAAATAGGCTGTACTTTCACTTCTGCAGGCCTTCTATTATGCTTCAGAATGCTCCTCAGCAGACAAAACTGCTTTGTTTTTTATTGTTTGCAGAAAATAATATACACACATATATATATTTAAACTCCTGCAATTATAAAACTGAAATAAAAATCAAGAGCTGCAAGCAGCATCGACTGCAAGTGCAATTCAGGGGTTTTGGGCTATGTGTAGGAGCTCTGAAACCCAACAGTCTGCTGTTTCTACTAGTACCAAAATTCAGAAAAATACTTCTGCAACAACTTTTTTTGTTTTGTTGGTTGGTTGCTTTTTTGTTTTTGTTTGGTTTTTTTTTTTTTTAAATCTAATTAAACTGAGTTCACAAATGACACTGAAATAATAGAATACACAAATAGAGCGATGGTGTCTCCAAGCAAAAATATTTGTAAGAACAAAGACTGCTAACCAAATTCCTTAAATACCTCTCCTTAGATTCGAGTATGAAGAATGTGCTAAAGTAATCAGTGCGAGTGCCACTGCATGTCTCTGAAAACATCCATTCCCAGAAAATCTACCTAAGTGTAACCTCAGGAGATGAACTGACTTCGGTGTATAATTACAATTCCACACTGTAATGTCCAAGATGAGCCTAGAATTATTCAGTGGTAGGAATCAGAGTGATACAGATAAAACTGGATGCAAAGTTTTCTACTTTCAGCCATAACAACCTGCAACACTTGTTCACTGTCAGCTATAGAAACCCATAACTCAGAAATTTTACTTCCTTACTTCAGTGCTGCAGTGATTATGAATATTTAACACAGCATGTCACTCCAGTTTCTTTACCACTACCTTTCCACAATGAGTGTGGCAGGAGTGGTGTGCCATGGAAAGATATCTGCATTTCTGATCATGATAATTTATTCTTTGCCACCACATTCACACTGGAATCTTTTATTACGTTACAAGTCTTTTCACCTATTATTTTTTTCTTTTTTTCCTTTTTCTTTTTTTTTATTTTTATAAATTCAGAAATTAAGTCTGTTAACTGGTGGAATTCACCCATGCTTATAAGCCTAAAACTAAACATGCTCAAATACCAAGGTTTGACACAGTTCCAGAAAGCATGTGAGCACAAATCCAAACTTGAGATAAATCAACAGTTGAGACATTTGCAACTGTATCAGAAATTTAACCCTGTAATTATATGCCAAATAGTGAATGTTAAAATATTTTAATAACTCTCCAAATTGTACCACCTAATAAACTGCTTGCTTTGGCAACTGATTGGCCTACCAAGAAAACATGAGCAAATTATTTAGCCACCAGGTTACAATAAGCTGAAGAGGAAACATTAACTCCAGTGACAGACAGTATACCATACACCAGTTGAGAGAATGAAACTGTTAGAACATGCACATCACTAATGCATGGCTGATGAGACTTCTCAAGATAATAAAAATGAAGCTAAAAGTTTATTGTTATGGTCTCATTTAAAGGCAGCAGCCCCACAGGGTTCAAGGTTCAACTTAACAAGCCATTAGCAACTCTAGCTCTGGAGTAATTATTTCACCCAAACTATCACTGTTCCCAATGTACTACAATCCTGTTCTTTTGGTCTTGAGCTGTAAAGTTGTGGCTGACATGGGACATGGCTCCAGTAGTGAGCACAGTACAAATATCAACTACAGTGTACAAAGATAAGAAATATGTACAGGATGTTAATTTGATGATCCACTGCTCTCTCTTGCAAGGGACTGATCTGCAGACCACCCAGCACTTTGGTTTCTTAAGGAACGTGCAAACCAGTGGCAGCAGAAGACCCTTCAGGTGAGCAGTTTCCAGGCACTGGGGGTATGCGGGGGTGTATTGTTCCACTTCTGAAAGTTGTGAATAAATTTGTGTGTTTGTCATAAAGTCTTCCTGGTAGCGGTGAGGCACAGGCACATACTTACAGCAAAGAGCTTTCTGCAGCCTGCGGAGTTTCATGGCAGTTCTGTACGCCGAGAACCTGACATTGTTCAGGTCAGCTGTAGGGGGAAAATATTAAAATAAGAGATCAGCTTTACACCTTAGAAATAACCAGACTCACAAAGATGTTAAGTTGAACTAGAAGATTATACTCATTGGATAAAAGAACAGAGAAAAAGTACATTAAAAACTCTACTTCACTGAGCAAAAGCCTTCAAATCTTGACAATCTTCCAAAAGAAAAACACTAAGTCCTAAAGTGTTACTTCCTTTTGTTCAAAGGCACGGAACTTAAGACCACTTGAAAGGACAACATCAATGACTGCAGTAGTGTTGTCTGAAAATACCGCAGCTTTTCACACTGCAGGCACTGTGAGAGAGATAAGAACCTGAAACTCCTCCTTGCCTGCTCGATGCACCAGCCAGGCTGTGTGCAGGCAGCCCCAAGAGAAGAGCTCTGCCCAGGAAAAAACCAGATGACTCTCAGCTACTGCTAAAAAAACAAAAACAACAACAAAAAAAAACCCACCCCACAAAAAAATGAAACAATGAAAATTTTCTGCTTTCCACCTACACAGATCCCAGCCATGCCCAGAGATGTAGAGCCTTCCTGGAGAGAAGCCAGCTCACCCAGCTGTTTCCAGGTTCCCACTTCCAAAATAGCAGGGAGTCGGTGAGCTGCAGCAGCACAATGAGGAATGGCACCTGGCTAGGAACACACGATGTGGCACAGTCTTTGCTAGAGCCTTCCTTCTCAGCAGTTAACGAAACAAGGACATAAGCACAAGTTGCCATGGCTTACAAAACCTCCCAGGGCACTGTAGGGACACAGCAGGTCACACACCAAACCAGTCACACTACGCCAGAACAGAGAAGCCTCTCGGCACATGGGAGGCTCAGTCCCAGCTCTCTGAACACTATTCAGCACCAAATTGTGGTGATCTCCACAGCAAGGAACAGCAACTGGTCTGTAGCCTAAGAAGAAAACACTAGAAAAACCTGAAAAGAAGGGAAGGGTTGCCTTGGACCAAATCTGGCCAGGAAACAGTGTGTGCATCTTTCTTTTCTGTGAAACCAGACTTAGGAAGATGCGCTGCTTCTAATCTCATCCCTGGCTTTTCTGAGAGGGGCCTTGGGCAAACTCCATTTACAAGAATGAAGATAAAATTCACTGAAAGTGAAGTTGAAAATGCGGCTGAATTCCTGCCATCTGTAGCAGTACATTGCCTAACTCATAATTTACAAGACTGGGAATACCAAGACTACAGTGCAGATACACCACTGCTGGCATTACTCAGAATAAAACTCAGGATGCAGAAGAGAGAATGCAAATCTGGCAAAATGCTTTTGTCTATACAAGTAGATCAACAGAACTCTGTGCAGCTTCAAGCTGGTGCCTTCACTGGAGAATCCAGGTAAGCCACGAAGGTTGTGATTTTGGAGGCAAGTCCACGAACCGCTGCTGTTTCACATGTGACACTGCCAGTACCTCCCAGGTATGCTATGGTGTGGCTGTACTAGGAACTGTGGAAGTGGTTGGGGGCAGTCTTGGGTGCTACAACTGTGGTCACACCCACTGCTGTAAAAACTGGCTGCTGCTGGCATGTTTTTGGCCCTGTCACCTAACCAACTCATTCCTGGGCATTTAAGCAGCCTAGGGACCTTGCCCAGTAGATCAGTTGACATGCTGAAATTTTAAAGGTTTTCTAGCACACAAGTGGACAGTTTGTGCCAGGCTGTTTCAGCACCTGGCAACACTGATGAATGCATTTAATTTACTTGATGAAACCTGTGGGGCCTAAAGAGTTAATGATAGGAAAGCATTTGAAAAATGTAAACTACTAAGTAAATGCTAAAAGAACGTTAAAAAAAAATATATGTATATATACTGTCTCAGAATAAAGGTCTATTTAGCGCAATAAGCTGCCTCTAAGCCTGGCAAACTCTTAGAGAAAAAATATGATGAAAACCAGGGTAAATAGAAAACAGTCCCTTGCTGGCATATGTGCTGAGGTGCTATAAAGCTGTTTGCAATGTGGTAGCTTGGGTATAACTATCCCAACAACATTTACAATGCAGTACAGGTACAGGTAGCGGGGGGAATACAGTCTCAATTACATTAATATTAATTAAGCTTTTCTGAATGAGTAATTTGAGGTTTGATAATTCAGTAGTTTTGTATACTTTAATAAAAGCTGTGGAACATTTCCAAAACACGTCTTATAGCAGAGGGAAAGTTTCAGCTTTGTACATAATTTCTTTGCACAGATCCATACAACTTTTTAATGGGCAGTTCTCCTGTGTATTGCTCGTGCCAGCTCGCTCCCTCACAATCATCCTGACAGGTCCAGATGCCTTAATGTGGTGTAGAATATAGTGAGCAATTTAAATAAAGTGACAATTTGTCTTGAAGGGAAATTAATAAAACAGTCTCGCACAACCATACTGTGACTTCAGTTCCATTTTGTACCCTTGTTGTAAATCTGCACTTGTGTTCTGGAAGAAAATATACACTAGATTATGACTAGCATTTGATAAAATGAAGAAGCCCTTTCCTATATCTTCCCTGAGTATTCAGAAAAAACCCTTCTCTACTTATTATATTTGAAGAAATAGTAGTAAATATATATGCATATTTCAGGCCTTGATCAGTGCAAAAAGTACAATCCATGAAGACTCTTAATCTTCAAAGCACTGTAGTTTACACCTATTTTCCCGTAAATGTAATACACACTAAATTTATTATCCACCTTAATGACATTTCTGCCAAGAAGCATCTGCTGTAAATGATCAACAAGCAATGTCAGGAGCCAGTTTTGGAGCCCTCATCTCAGATTTTGGGGAAGTAACAGCAATGTCATCTTTTGTCTCTATGTGCTGAGGCAGAGTGTAGCCATTGTACACCTCCACTCCCACCTTCATTGCTGTTACCACTATTAGTCCATGCCCAATTACTGCCCCCACGTCAACTGCTCACCTCCCGTCTTTCTTATGCCACCATCTACATGCTCCTGATGGACAGCTCTCTCACCATGTGGTGACAGTTATTTAAGGTCACCGGATCTTAATGATTTTTTTCCCCTCCCTACTCCTATAAAACCGTTGGTGGTATCTTTCCTCTCCTGAAGCTACTGCTGGAACAGTATACTGCTGGTATTGCTCCAGGGAGTGATGAGGGGAGCCCAGGCCTGTCTTAATCAAGTTAAGAACATTTCCCTTGCTGGTATATGACCCCATTTAAATGAATGTAGAATACAACTGTCAGGGAGTGAGGGTTGGTCACTGGGCTCACAGGGACCAACACAAGGAAGAAGACTTTGAGTGAGGCAGCATAAGATGCTGCTTGGCTGCACATCAGCCACTGCTACTGGGAATGTGCCGAGGAGGGAGAAAAGAGGCTCAAGCGGCAGCAACCTTCCAAGGGCCTAGGGAAACACCCGTAGTTCCTCATTCCCTGTGCTTGTTTATTTTTTCTCCTGTTTCTGGATTGTAAGGAGAAAAAAAAAAAATCTCATGCTTTCTCCACTCCCAAACAGCCCACTAAAAGAATGAGGACCGACTAAGTCTTGACTCCAAGCCTTTTATCATCTCTGAGCAGGCCAGAGAGCTCAGTGTACCACTCAAGCTTTCCTCAAGCCCTCCTCCCACTCCTAGAAAGTATGCACCATCTTGTCATCTGAATGAGGTGGTCAGAGGGCTGAAAAGCTCTGGGTAAGTTAAACTTTTGCAGGTTGTTTAATGATACTTCCCATCATCATTACTCAGAAGGTTACTTTAAGGCTTCAAACAAAAAAATTAAATGCTCAAGAGCATAATCTGTTTATGGTCTGGAACAACAACATAGTGGAAGAGGTCAGCTGGCCCCTGCAAAGAAACAGACTGAGGAAAGGATTACACAGAAGTCTTCAGTGACACTCATATTTACATCCCTGAGCAAAGAGAAGCTGTGGTTCTTCCATCACTGAGACATGAACCACTTCTCAGTTCAAGGGAATGCAAATCTTTCTAGGGGAGAAGACTTAAGATCACATTACAGAAGACCCATGAGATCAGGCAGGTGATTATTACAGCTCATGCTTTCACAGCAATGAACAATTCCCACCAACACAGCAGTACCATCTCTTCCTGATCCTCCTAAGCTTCTGCCACAGCTCTCCTGTTGTTGTTGTGAAAGCAGTTCAAAGTGTTAAAGCATCAGCGACTCTCGGAAATTAGGAAATATCCTTTTGCTGCTTTTTTCCCCTCATTATAGACATGACAAGCACCTCTCTTTGCTTCATAGCAACTATGCAGTAGGAAGAAGGTTAACTGGACAACTGATTTCCTCCATGTCCATCATATGCCTGCAATATATGAATATGTTCACATTCATATGCTTATGTTCATTCATATTAATATGAGTAACACTGAACAGGAGCTACCACTCATTAACCATGCAGCTTTAATGAAGAGGACTTCAGACTGCTGATAGGAATAATTCAAATCAGAATTATGGAAAGATGATCAGATAATTAAATACTAACCTTTTCTGCATAATTCTGCATGTTGAAAGAAATCTCAAAATGTAAGGGCTATGTTCTCCCTCAAAAAGATAAGACAGCCTCATCAACACATTTTCCAATGTTGTATTTCTACAGCATTGTAGAAACAGTTGTAATTACACAGAGCAGATAATTTTGACAACGTAAAAAAAGACCATCCATTTGAGAAGTGGTCAGTGATTTGTACCAAAAATTCAAACCACTCACTGGAACGTCCCACTGACTACTGACACAGTATCAACAAAGATGATGATGCAGATTTTATTTTTAAATCCTCCCATGCTAAATTCTAGATTTTACACTGCAATATGAATATTATTTTAAGAGGAAAATAGATCCTCAGACTCTTGGGTCTTTCTGCATGAAGTTGTTCAGCAACTAAAAGCAATTAAAAAAACCTAAAGAACAGTGAGTTTTTAAAATGAACATTTAACATGAGGTTTAGCATCCAGCATCAAGAGATACTTGATTTTATTCTTAAGCATTTGCATCTGTCACCCAGAACACAGGGTTTAAGTAAGGCATTTTAACTGCTTTCCACGGTGGTTCTTAAACAGACTAACCCCCTACAGTTGCTCTAGCTACTAAGAGTGCTAAATGACTGGGATGTCTCATTTTGATAATGTTCTGTCCTCTATGATAAGACTAATTTCACTGAGTGTCTAAAAGCTCTGGGATGGACCAGACTACCTCCTGTCAAAGGCTGTTCATATAATTTGTGTCTCTCGCACACAGTGTAATCTGAAGGCATCTCAGGAAGTCCTTCCTACCCAGAAACTACTTTGCGGGATTTTCTTTGTTTGGCTTTGGGGTTTTTTTGTTCGTTTGGCTTTTTGTGTTATTTTGTTGTGGGTTTGTTTTTTTTTTTTTTGGTTGGTTGGTTTTTTTTGGTTTTTTTTATAACACTTTAAAGAGGGCTACTTGATTATATTACTGTGAATCTTATAATTCCTCTTCAATTAATGAGGACAAAACACTGTCATTCACTTATTTTATGGATAGCAATTTTCTCACTGTCAAAATGAAAAGAGCAGCTTACATGTTTCAGGTGATTACTATCTCAAGAATAAAACTTGGCAAGCTAACAACCAAATTCTTTGAAAGAAATGAGATGTCATCCGGCCAAATCCTCATCTTCATTTGATATGATTTACAGAGTTTTTAGCTTTTTTTTTAACTCACACTTCTTTGCAAGGAAAAAAAAAAAGAACCTATAGTGATGTACCTCAAAACCCAAAAGTCTTACCCACAGCTTCTAACATGCCTGTATAGCTGTTTATAAATACACCTGCAATGGATAAACTATTTGGGAAATCACATGTCACTGCTGTCTCTGACAATGCCTACCTAACAGAGGTTAAAAACTATTTACTGTACAGTACTGAACAGACCATAATTCCACTACCAGCCACTAAGCTTTCATGTTTCATCAGACAGTAACAGCACTCTGACTTTTTAAGAAGCTTCATCTCACATCAATTCAATACAGCTGCGATTCCCTGACCAGCTGATAAGAATGCTGGGTTTCTTTCTTCCTGCTTCCCAAACCCTCTATATAAATCTTTTAATGATGCCCTACAGTGACATATATCGCCTCTTTAGGAACAGTAATTTAAAAATGCAAATGAGACAAATGCACAAAGGAAAGGAATTAATCAAGTAACACTGCTTAATACCAGTTGAGTCTCAGCCATTGACTCTTTTATTATAACAATAATTAATACTATCATCTACATTGCTTTAAGAATAAATAATAGTAAACCGTGCTATTATACATATAGACAAACAGCTTAAGTACTTTCCATGAAACAATACAGCATGCAGTACGAGACCTGTCCCACTGACTAAAAGAGCTGATAATGTCTCTGAAAATTAGTAAGTGGCAGGTAACCAGGGCACCAAAATGCTACTGGCTGCATCTAGACCAAGTGGATGAACTCTAAAGCATGTGCCAGCATCTCAATAACTAGACTAACTGGCAGGACCTTTGGGAATTTAGTTTTAACATGTATAGAATCATAGAATCATTAGGGTTGGAAAGGACCTCTAGGATCATCAAGTCCAATAGTCATCCTAACATCCATCTATCCACTAGACCATAGCCTCAAGTGCTACGTCTACTCCTTTTTTAAACACCTCCAGGGATGGTGACTCCACCACCTCCCTAGGCAGCCTGTTCCAGTGTCTAACCACTCTCTCAGTAAAAGAATTTCTTCCTAATATCTAATCTAAACCTCCCCGATGCAACTTGAGGCCATTTCCTTTCATTTTAACATTAGTAATTCGGGAGAAGAGACCAACACCAGCCTCACTACAACCTCCTTTTAGGTAGCTGGAGAAAGCAATAAGGCGTCCTCTCAGTCTCCTCTTCTCTAGAGTAAACAGCCCCAGTTCCC